>JAQHUG010000158.1:3423956-3439724 GCA_028555095.1 Dicrostonyx torquatus
ATCCAGCCTCCAGAATGCTCCAGTTAGGGCTTGATCATAATTTGAAATTTTCTTTGGGACCCCATAAGAATATCAGCAGCCCCATTAAGCAGGAAGTAGCCTAGAGAACTATGGTCTTTTAACAAAGTAAAGGAAATGTCTAGTAGTTGAAAATTATTGTTACCAAATGTTTAGAATAATAAGGAAATGCAGGTTAGTCACCTATTATAATCGAACTTTTCACCACATTAGGTAAGTTTTCAAGATCAAGCAAAGATATATTTTAGACAGACATGTCATCTTCAAACACTTCAGAGGTCTACAGAATATGGCATTTAAGAAATTTTAATACCATAGGCTCTTTTTTATGACAATAAGACGTGTCTGCTCCTGGCAGCACCAGTCTACTTCAGAGAGGATAATGAGCATCACATGGAGTTTACTTTCTTGGTGACAAAAGTAAGCCTCTGGGGAAAAAAATGTCCCTACCTCAATTGTTGGCAGTATGATGCCCTAATTAGGCAAGCAGGACACAAAAGCAAGTGACTGACATGTTGCAAGTCAAGGAGGCACAGCCCTTCAGAATATCTTGCTTGACAGAAAAGGCTGTTGGATATGTTACTCCGGTAGACCTAAGACAGATGCACCAAAACTGCAGAGGAAATTTGGGTAACTGTTCAGGCAGCCAGCTGTTTTTGTCATTACTTACAATTTTTTTTAGGTGGGGGGGAGTCTCTTGCTTGCACTTTCTGCTTACTTATTTTCTTCTTGGGTCACTGAGAGAGTTGAAGATTAGATAGTTATAGTTTTCCTTGTTTACCTGACAGAGAAAGCAAGTTATGATAGAAAGTAAATTAGGTACAAGACTTTGGACTAACCAAGATAGGGTAGATATGGAGTATTTTTCTGAATTTGTCAAATGCAAATAGACTAGATATTGTTGATGTATCTATTGCCTGTATATATTGTATATAGTTATTGTAATTACTGTATATACTTTTTCTTTTATTAGTTATAGCCTTCTTTTTATTTTAAACATAAAATGGAAATGTAGTGGCATTTCATTTGTATTTTAATAAATAAAGCTTGCCGGAGGATTAGAAAATTAAAACAGCTATTCTGGTCAGCCTTACAGACCAGGCAGCAATGACACATACCTTTAATTCCAGTAACCACACTTGCTTGCCATAGAAATCACATGGTAGTGGGGCACATGCTTAATCCCAGAACTAGAGAGGATTATAAATCAGGAGGAGACAGTTCTCATTCTCAGCCCATTTGTGAAATTACTGAAGGCAGAATCACCATTTTCAAGCTGAGGTCAAAGTAAGAGCCAGTAGCTAGCTGTTTTGCTTTTCTGACCTTCAGTTTGAAACCCAATTTCTGTCTTTGAGTTTTTATTGATCTGCTTCATATGACATTATGTAACTTTCCTTTGTTTTATTCTTGCTCATATACATAGTCTAGCAGAAAAAACTCTGTAGTTCAGATACATGTGGGTATCTATGTAAACATACAAATGTACATGTGTATATGCATATATGCTTTTAAAGACAAGTGTGTTACATGAAATATCTATAAGATAGATGGAATCTGGTCTGCTAAAATTTGTGTCTTCTGTGGAGTATTACTCAGCTGTGAAAAAAAATGACATCAAGAAATTTGAAGGCAAGTGGGTGGAACTAGAAAAAACATCATTCTTAGTATGGTAATCCAGACCCAGAGAAAGAAACAAGGTTTATACGCACTCATATGTGGATATTAAAGGATAACCAGACTTCAATCCACAGACCCAAAGAGGCTAGGTACCAAGGAGGGCCCAAGGTAAGACAAAAGGATCTCCTTGAAAAGGGGAAATAGAAGAGATCTCTTGGGTAGACTGGGGAGCAGGACTGGAACTTTGGGGATTGGGTTGGGGGTTGGGTGGAGGGAGCGAGTACTAAAAGAGATAACTGGGAAGGGGAGAACATTTTAGGGTTGCCTGATGCAAGGGAAACCACCACAAATCTACAAGGATGACCTCAGGTAAGATTCCTAGCAATAGTACATATGCGGACTAAACTGAGCTATCTCTGTCACCACATTGGTGACTACCCTAATTGTCATCAGAGAGCCTTCATCCAGTAGCTGATAAAAACAGATGCCGAGACTCACAGCCAAATTTTAGGCAGAGCTTGGGGAATTCTGCTGAAGAGAGGGAGAAAGGATTATTCGGAGTCAGAGGGGTCAAGAACATCACAAGAAAACCCACAAAAACAATTAACCTTACTCTTAGGAACTCACAGATTCTAAACTAACAACCAGGGAGCCCACATAGGACTGTTCTAAACCCTCTACAGATATGTGCAGTTGTGTAGCTTGGTCTTCTTGTGCAATGCCTAACAATGGGAGAGGGTCTGTTCCTAACATTTTGGCTGGCTCTTGGGAGCCTATTTCTCATACTTGCCCATCCTTAAGATAAGACGAGGTGCTTAATTTTACTGTAACTTGATATGCCATGCTTATTGACACTCACGGGAAACATGCCCCTTACTGAATAGAAACAGAGGAGTGGATTGGGAGGAGCATTGAATAGGAGAGTATAGGAGGAAAATAGGAGAATGGGAGGAAAAGAGGGAAGGAAAACTGTGATCAGGATGTAAAATAAATAAGTAATATTGCCTGAATGGGTTTTAGATGCTTCTTATAGTTTCATAAATCATCAAATACTACTCCCACTCTGTAAATACTGTCACTTGATTCATGAAGGTATAAAACTGGATTTCAGTCATTAATCTTCCCAAAGTTAATACCAAGATTTTAAAACCTTATTCTACTCAAGTCTAAACCTTATCTTCTTATATTTATGACACTTACCAGTTGATATTTAATCAATCTCCTGAATTAAATGTGGGTCAACCAAAGAACCAAGTAATATCTAGGTTAAATTAGGGTTTAACACTGCTGAGAATATTTTCTTTATCTATGCCCTAAGCACTCATTCAATACCAGCACATGGTGCTTGTTAAAGAGGTCAAATTCCAGGCACACATCCATTCAGCAAAATCAGAATTTACAATGGAAGAAAAATTCAAGATTACTTGACTCCATGTTAACATTTGAGAAGCATTCTTAAGTGCAACCAGAATTCTCCAGCTGTAGCAGGCGACAGAGAAATATTTAAGCAATCTGAATATTTCATAAGAAAATGTGAAAGATCAATGTCTTCATTTGTCTCTTTTAGTACTTAAGAAAAATTTTTTTTTGGTTTTTCGAGACAGGGTTTCTCTGTGGTTTTGGAGCCTGCACTGGAACTAGCTCATGTAGACCAGGCTGGTCTCGAACTCACAAAGATCCACCTGCCTCTGCCTCCCGAGTGCTGGGATTAAAGTCATGCGCCACCACCATCTGGAAAGAAAAATTTTTATAATTATCTAACTTCTGTTAACTTCACTCAAATTCATAAATTCATATTTTAGTAGAAGAAATATTCCAAGATGATAGATAAATAAATTATTTTAATTAGAAAATATTTTAAAATTCTGTGTTTTAAGTCAACATATATCAGCTGACACAAAGTATGGGTGTTTTAATTTTGTGTGTGTTGTTTTTTGTAATAAGCCCAAGACCATGGGTATGATATGCAATAGTTTTTCCACTAAGCTATATCCGAGAATGAGGTCTGCTGATTTTTTTAATTAAATAAAATGGCTCTTCTTAATAACTGAGAAATTCAGTAAAATAAAAATTTGTAGCTTTGAGTATAATTTTCAAGCATTCTCTAAGAAATATGACCATTATGAAATTGGAAATAAGTACTTCGATACAAATTGTAGTTTGTTCTGAATCATGCAATCAGAGTCAGTTTTGTTTGGCCAAAACAAAATAAAAGATAACAGAGGAAAAATAAATATTTTTCAAGACCTTTAGTTAATTAGTTTGAGCAACTGTGACTTTAGACATTCATATTCAGTTACTTGTTTTAACAAGATCCTTTTTTCTAACCTTTGATTTTTTTTCTTGACATGATCAGTTGTGCTGTTTTTCACCACAGAGATAGTTGATTTGATTAATATTTTTAACCAGTAATCTTCCAATGACAAGAAGGTACTAAGTATTCCTGCTATTTATAGAATATAACTGAACTTCCCAAATGTTGTAGAGACAATATGGAATGAAATGATATATCAGATTGAGAGTATTTTAACATAATCTGACAGAATCAAAATGAAACTTCATTTTATAACTTGCTACAAAATTGAAGAAAATTGGAAAGTCATACTCTCTATAAGAAATGTGAGAATTCTATTGAAATAACTTATCAAGTGGTTCATGTGAGTTTAATAACTTTTTTGTATGAACCATGTGATATCAGGCTACTCAATATTTTGGTTGATACTTTCACAGTATACAAATGTGCATAATTTGTGTATTCTTATTTTTAATATGTAGAATATTATTCTGTTTTTTTACTTACTAGATAAAAAACCGTTTTCCATATGAAAAAAACTGGTTTCCATAAGAAAAACTTGCTTATATTATTATGGTATAGTTTTTCTTTTCTTGGAAGATGGATAAGTATATAAGTAGTGACATTTCAATTATATTTAATAAATATAGATTGCCTTAAGATCTGGGAGTAAAACAGTCCCACCAGTTAGTCTAAGAGACCAGGTTATGGTAACACATACCTTTAATTTCAGTATCTACAATGACACAAACCTTTATTCTCAGTAGCCATAATGACACACACACCTTTAGTCCCAGTAGTTAAACTAGTTGCCATAGAAACTGGGAAGTGTATGCCTTTAATGACAGTGGTATATGTCTTTAACCCCAGTACTAGAGAGGATTATAAAATAGGAGGAGACAGCTCTCAGACATACAGTCTCATTCTAAGATTCTTGGAGGAAGGATCGCCATTTCAACCAGAGGTCAAAATAAGAGCCAGTGGATGGCTGCTTTGCTTTTCAGATCTTGAGGTTGAACCCCAATTTCTGACCCTGAGTTTTCATTTAATTGTGCTACATATAGATTATTTTACCTTTATTGTTTGAAAATAGTGCATTTCAATGAAGCTAATTTATTAGGCATTATACTGACAAAGAATAGAATTGACAGAAAGTCAGAAAATGAATGGAAATATGTTAACTATTGAAATAGCATACCAGCGAATAAAACTGAATATATTGCATCTCTGTATCTTCTTTAGTGATAATCATTCACTCAAACTATCACTCCCATTATTACTAAAAGGTTAAAGGAAAATGTAGAAACAAACCCAATCTATGTTATTATATACTATTTGGTACACTTTCTTTCTTCAAAAATTACACATGATTTTCTATGAGAACAACTATGGCACAAATGTAAGGAACTGCCTGACAGAAAGAGCTAAATATATTTTTTAAGCAGAGTTGGACACAAATGAAAATTCTCAGTTAATGAGGAGAGAAGCTGCAATTATAATACATATAAAACATTGGTAATTTTCTGAGTTTTTGGAATTGTGTGAATGATTCTTAGAAATTTGCAAAATCTATCATATTTACAACATATGAAAGACATACAAAGATTGAATAAAGTTGTAGATTTTATTCATAAGCCAATTGTACTATATGTGAAAAAGCAAAAAAAAAAAATCCAGTACTGCAACATTATTTTCTTTGACTAACAGCAATCTAACAGTAATTCTGTAAATTCTCTGATTTCAATGTTTAGGAAGATTTTTACTTTCTCACTCTATGGAATAACATTAGAACTATCTGGATAAATATACAATATGGGTTAATCAAATATAGTAGATAAACTCCGTTTGTGACGATGCATTTTTTATGTACTCATATATTACAGTTGCTAGGTACTTAGTGTTTTGTTATCTAATAATATTTATTGAATTTGAACTTTTAATCTTTGATGATTTCATACATGTATATTTTTCTAACTTTTGTATTTTCACTTTTGCAAAGTAGAAATTTCTGGAAGCTTGTTTGATGGATCCAATATTTTGAATAGATAGTAGGTTGTAGCACTGAGCAGCCTGAGTCACAGAGCATTTAGGATAATCTCACACAGAAAAACACATCTGTGTTTCATGGGGTTTTTGTAGTAAACATTCTGTTGTCCTGTCCTGTCCTGAGCATTGTTAGAGTCAACAAAGTAGCAATGACGGTAGAGATGTTTTAGACAATAAGAGATGTTTCTTCCTTGGTGGGAATATGTTATGCTCTCTATGTTGTTTCTGGCTTTTTGCCACCAAATTCTGATCTCTCAGAGATGATTACAGACACCAAAATTATCGAGTTGATTCTCTTAATTTATTACTTATACGATTATTTAATTATCTGTTTTGTGAGAGAGGGAGTGTGTGTGTGTGTGTGTGTGTGTGTGTGTGAGAGAGAGAGAGAGAGAGAGAGAGAGAGAGAGAGAGAGAGAGAGAGAGAGAGAGAGGGTTTCTTTGTGTAACAGCTTTGGCTGTCCTAGAACTGGCTTTGTAGATCACGCTGACATCAAAGTCACAAAGATCCACCTTCCTCTGCATCCAGAGTGCAGGGATTAAAGGTTTGCTCTAAAACAGCAAATGATTCTGTTATTTATGATTAAGAACAAAGTCCATTTCAGCCTTAACACTTCACAAAGAACTATAAGTAACTGAGGAAAGCCAAGAATGGGAGGGCTGGCCTTATCCAGAGAAAAGCAAATCAATTAACTAACCAGTGCCAAAAAACAGCTTTGAAAATATACATACAAGGAACATTATACATACTAAGTGAGATACACACACACACTAACAAAGAGTGAAAAAGAAGCTATCAGTTTGAAGGAGAGTGAGTATAGGTATGTGGGAGATTTAAGAGAGGGGACAGGAATGTAGAAATGTTATAATTACACCATAATCTTAAAAATAAAAAAGAATAACAAAGAGGAGAACAAAGCACAGGTAGATTAATGGCTAGCATTTATATTTCTTAAAAATTCAATTAAAAAACAAGCTTCTCTGTCAAAATATGGAATTAGAAAATTTATCCCAATTTTAAAACTTTATATGCTATTTAATCAAAAGTTTAAACTACTCCATTCACACTAAATAGCAAATTCCACTTGGAAATCTTCTAGTGAATATAGTAATACTTATAGGCAGTTAGGGAGAACTATTTGATTTACACCACATCTAGTTAAATTTCTGTGTTTGTAATAAGTCCAGGATTTAAGGCAAATAATATTTTATGTTTTACATTTTTAAAAAATGAACTAAAGAAAAGAAAATAATCCTGGAAAATCACTCTGTGTCCAAATCCTAATCAATGTAGAAACACATAAAATTTTCCCTTATGAAACCTTGTGTGTGTGTGTGTGTGTGTGTGTGTGTATGGTAGAAAATACCCTATTCACTTATGTGTTTCATTTCTTTATTGTTCTCAGCAAATATCTACTCAATCAATATTTTCCTATTAAAAAGATTTATGTTCTGCCTTGGGGAATTATTTGTGTTACATTTATTTATTTGTTGTATGGGAAATTTGTTTTGTGTGTTTGTGCACCAGCACATATGGTCAGAGGTCAACCTGTGGGAGTCAGTTGTCTTCTCTCATGTAGGTCCTAGGATTGAGTGCCCATTATATCTTTCCTTGTTGAACCATTTCACCTTCCCCCTTTTGAGATTCTTTTGTATAAAAAATGAAATGAAATATTCACTATAATCCTTGAAATATATCTGTACTTCATGTAGTTTAAAATATGTTATAATTTCTTTCTGTAAAATTAATACATTACTTAAGGAATAAATTATTATTGTTGCAATTTAATAAGACCAGTCATTCAATGAGTTTAAAATTTGATATGTTTTTTAATAAAAATGTGTCTTATAATTAAATCCTGACCACAGTTTCCCTTCCCTTTTCTCCTCACATTCCCTCTCCCTTCTTTCCCTCTTTTTCCCCCCTCAATCCATTATTTCTCTGTTTCTGCTCAGAAAGAAGCAAGCCTTCCATGATTGTCAACAAAGTTTGGCATATCAGGTTGCAGTATGACTAAGTAAAACAACACACACAGTCTACTTAAAATGATCATATAAAAAAGCATTTTCTTTGCTTAACTTAAGTGTGTGTAAATATTCCTCATAAGGAAAATAACATAAGATGGGTTATTTATATTTTTACAGAAAATGTAGAAGAAATCCTTGCCTATTTACATTTAGACATGAGCAATGCAGTATTTCTTACTGATTCATTTTAACCAATAATAGCTTCCTTGGTATGATTTACCGGGATAATTCTGGACTATGAGTCAGTTTGAAATGAGAACATGACAAAAATAAAATCCAACTAAAACTAAAAATATTGAAAATCCAGAGAGGAGCCACCTCTTATTCAGAAATAATACTTAGATGCATCTTAGTGTGTACATTTCAAGCCTGCATCACAGACATTAATTAAATGGACCAAATTTAAAAAATGGAAGGTTACTTATAGTTAGACGTTTTTGGTTGAGATTAGAGATATTTATCAAAAAGGCATAGATTATTTTTAATAATGTATAAAGTTTAAGAATTTCATAAACACATGCTATATAGAAAGTGAAGTACAGGAATTCACTATAAAGTTAAAACAACTTATTAATATTCAAAATAGACAGGTGCTCATAAAGTCAAGCAAAGACAATTTCAAGATTATAAAGGTGTATGAGCTTTAACGGAAGAAAAAATACACAGCTCTACTCCTCTTCCATAAAACAAAACAGTATGCTTGGGAAAGAATAGTACGGATTTTGAAGTCATTGTCTAAGTGCCAAATTTCCAACAAAATCTTGACATTTTAGAACAAATGTCAGCAGTAACAAGCAAAAAATCAGATACTGCAATTTTCCCTCTAGTGAGGGAAACCAATAAATCCATAAAATATTAATGGCTCTTTCAAATTCTATTAAAGTTCTCATCTTAATTTACTACTTTTTCTTTTGGTTAAATAATGATAATTTATTCACAGAGCTAACCAATTTCCTGTCATTGAATAGCAACGGACCTATTTAATAATTGTAAACAAACTTTTAATATATCTAAAAACATTTAAATTTTAATGAGAAGCTATTCATTTTAAAAAGTTTATAAGGATAGGTATTAGGAATACATTGGATATTGTATTACTTTAGGGTTATGAATTTGAGAGAGAATTGCAAGACACGGGGATAATTAGAAGGATGAGAGTGTATTATTAGATATGGGGTAAATACAAATACACTGTTTATGTACCAAATTTTCAAAAATTAATAATAAAATAAATGCCTAAAATGTCTTATACTACTTTGATAAACTGCACATTACTTTGTAAAAAGTAAATAGAAAGTATTTCTATTTTTTGCATTTGTTGATCTGTAAATGCATCATCTTCTGTATCCTTGTCCACCTTATAAATATTACATTAGGCATATGACTGAGAGTTAATTAGGTATGTATTTCCTATAATAAACTTGTAGTGTATTTTTGCAATAGTTTACTTCCCCTTTTGGATTAGATACTTTTGAAGCTAAATTAAAATATCTAAGCTTCAAATTGCTAACAAATCATATAGTTGAAAAAGACAGCATATCAAAGTAAGAAAATTATATTAAAATTCTAAAATGTTTATCCAAAATTTAGGAGGCTAGAACACGTTAGATAAATACTTAGGTAGCTATAAAGAATTTTGTCTTACAAAACCACATTTAAGCTCCTGTCTTAGGCTAATCTCTCATAATATTTTGATATATATCTAATAAAACAATTCTTCCATTAGTGAAGGGGTAATACAAATTATTTGAAATTGGTTTATACATTATTGCCTTAGTGGATATAAAATAAGTTATATTAATTACTAATATTGTGTTGGGAATTACCAAGTTTGGGCAAAGTTTTGGAACCAACTTGTGTTTTCATAAATGTATCATCTCACTGAAATTTCACATTATTTTTCTTTTGACTACAAAATTAAAATTTCTATTGGTATATTTGTAACTTTTAATGGAGAAGTACTCTTTTAATTTAAGTCCATCTAAACAATTTTTATTTTAGTAGTTTGATTTATAAAATAAGTATTTGTAAACTTGCTTTAATCTAATTTTATAAATGTGTTCTTTTTCTACAGATGCACATTATTTTTTCTTATTGAAAGGTCTTAGTACTGTAAAACAGAGGTTCTCAACCTGTAGCTAGCAACACCATTCTAGGTAGCATAGCAGATATTTACATTATGATTCATCCAATAGCAAAATTGCAACATAGCAATGAAAATAATTGTATGGTTAGGGATCACCACAGCATGAGGAACTGTAGTAAAGATTTGAAGCATTAGGAGAGTTGAGAATCACTGCTTAGAATGTGTGTTTTATGTTCCTACAACATCAAGAAGATTGAATGTGTATTTTGTGCTTCAAAGTAGTTTCTTTATGCAACACTCTGCATCATAAGGAGGCATTTATTAAGTTTAAAAATAGGAATGGAAACTGGTCAACTCATTCAAATCACATCATATTTAGTGAATGGATTTACATTTATTTCAACGTCTGGTGTAGGAGGGTCTTCTGTATTTCTGTTGCTTTCATTGGTTGAATAAAGAAACTGCCTCGGCCTTTTGATAGGGCAGCCCTTAGGTGGGCAGAGTAGACAGAACGGAAGGCTGGGGAGAAGGGAAGTGTAGCAGATGCCATGTTTTTCTAGCCCAAGATGGACTTTGATTAGAATCTTCCCGGTAAGCCACGACCACATGGTGGTACACAGATTACTAGATATGGGTTAAACTAATATGTGTATGAGGTTAAAACTAATGGGCCAGGCAGTAATTTAATTAATACAATTTCCATGTGGTTATTCCAAATGTAAGCTAGCCCAGTGGCCAGGAGCTGGGCGGGATGGAATGAAGGGCCTGTGCTCCTCTCAGATGCTGGGAACACAGCATCTATGTTACTACAAACGTCTAGTGAAAAATCTCAATAAATATCAAGTTTGTACCAAATCGGATAAATACAAATCAGGATGTATACTGATGTATACTTCAGTAAAATAAGTATATCCATATATTGCTTAAAAACTAAGAGAATTCTATTTTCTCTAAATAATTTTAAAGAAAGAATTATAACTCATATTTTAGAAAGATCATTCATAAATATCTGTTATTAGGACAACCAAGTTTGTTATTAGACAAATAACATGTCAATTACAGTTATACACTTGCTTATGCTTCTTCAGTCCTATAATTTTAATTCCTTAAGAATTTACATTTAATTTACTTTTTTATGTCTCCCCATGTAAAACAGATGTTATCTAAAAACTATTTTCTTGACAATCGGGGAAGGAAAAACCTTACTATTTCAGAAGTGGGACACTTTTATTTTTATTGACAGTTTAATTATATTTTAGTGAAAGTGTGGGTGAATTTCTCTAAATATTTTCTTTCATGGAAAACCAAGTTTTCTACCTTATTTGATTAATAGAAAATCCTCCAAAATCTTTTCATTCTATTTGAGGATGAGAGGAAGCTTAACATTTATATTTTAAATCAATCATAAATTACACATTAATCCTGACTTAAATATAAACTTATTTTTCAGCTAAGAGTATGTGTCTGTCATCTGTCAAAAGAAAATTTATTCAAGATGGGAAGATGATGCAGGAAGTGAAATAGTTGGCATGCAGGCAGGCAGACCTCAATTTGGTTTCTCAGAACCCAGACAAGGCTGAATGTAGTAGCACAGCTGTAATCTCAGCTCTTCTATGGCAACATAGGAAGCAGAGACTTGAGAATTCTTTGAAGCTCCTCCGACGTAGGAAGAGCTGAAAAGGTGACCCTGTCTTAAACAGGGTAGATAATTGGGACTAACGCATGAGGTTTTCTTCAGATTTCCACACTTGCATGCCTGAACTCACATACAAAAACACACATACTCAGTTTCAAAATGAATAATATTTTTATTTTATTCTTCAGATACAAATATTTATTAAAGTTCCTTTAAAAGTATCATATAAATTAACACGTCATTGTGAAATGCAATTAGGAAACAATTTGGTAACAAGTGTAGTTTACTGAACATTACTTTACTCTAGATTTCTCTAATCATAAGTTTAAGGTTTCTCATTTACAACAAAGAGTGCAGTTAGATGACATTGCAAATATTCAGTTTTCCTTTAGTTTCTATGAGCTAGTTTTTTTGTCCTCTGGTATTAATAAAATTATAACTCTAAATTTTGAAGACATGTAATCCAGTCCCAGAGCTATCAAATTTCTAGGGCATGAGATGGGGCAACAAGGCATTCTCTGAGAAGCACTTTCTGTGTGCAAGAAGGTATTAGTTATGTAAAATGTACATAGTGCTGCCCTTTCCCTTACAAAAAAAATGAACAGAAAAGCGTTTTGTGTTCTGACCATAAAAAGAATTTTTCTTAATACTGTAGTTGATTGCAGGAGACTATTCTATATATAGAAGTGGTCCATCTACCAATTATTTGTAGCATCATGTTATTTTCATTTAGAAATTTCAGATGAGTCCGCTACTGAAACTAATGTTATTTTCCTAACTAACTCACCACGCTAAGTATTCCAACAGAATTTTTCTGAATTGTAGTAAGAGTGAATGGCATTACTTGATATAACAGATTTTCATTCAGTTGTCATTATTTCAAGAGATAAATTTAGTCTTACTTTATCAAGGGATACATACACACTATTCAGTATGCATTGTGGTATCTTTCTCATTCAATTCTTAAACTTTGAATTGCATTGGAAAGAAGATTTATCTCTATATTATTAACTGTAAACAAAAATTCATATCATACTACACTAAAGAAAAGTCCAATATATAAGACAGTCATGCCCCAAGTCTCTGATATGATGGTTAGTTCCACACCAGATTTTATATAACCATTATTCTTTCTTCTCTCTTGCCTTACTTCACATTTAGTTAGAAGTTAATTCACTATCCGAGGAATGCATTATTATTTTTTCTTGGATGACAGGGAAGATGAGTAGAACAGAATCACAGTATCATTGATGATGTGATGGCCTCAAACACCTTAGTCACTACAGTCGCATTTATAGAAATTCCTAGCAGCACAGACAATCAAGCTATTTTATCTACAGGTCCATCCAGAATGCCTCCCAAAGATGAAATTCTTCATGATGCAATTTTTTCTGCTACCAGTTTCTAAAAGAGTATGAGAAAAATATTTCCATTGTTGCCTATAGTTATTAGAGTACTGACTCATAATGACATTATGGATATATAGCTCACTATTGTTTTAGCAAAATGTTTTATGCATGATATTTTAAGAACTGTACAAAGAAACCATTAAAATTCTAAAAATAAAAATAATAGTATTTTGCTCATTGCATTCTATATTGTGGAGGTCTGAACTATGAGTAACTGTGCTGTCATTCTGTCAATTTGCTGTAAAGATCTACTCTAATGTTTTACACAATGTCATTTATTCCACAGATATTATTACACCAATGTGTTCAGTAGGAAAGCATATTGCAAATGATCAATTATGTTTTCACTGTCATCTGAGAAATAATTGAATTGAAAAGTAATCAATTAACATACCACCAGTAAAACTTACAAATAAACCATTACTTATAAACATTTTTAGTGTGGTTTTTGAGACAGGGTCTCTCTTTCTATAGACGTGGCTGTCCTGGAACTCACAATGTCAACCAGACTAGCCTTGAACTCACAGCGATCCTTCTGCATCTGCATTCTGAAGGCTACAGCTAAAGGCAAACACTTGTATGCCTGGCTTACTAGTACTAATTTTGTTCAAACATAGGATGGAAAAACCACACTATATCTTAAAATATTTTTAATGTGTATAATGTATTCCTAATTGTCCTCTGAGACAGAATTTTAAAGACACCTTTTTAAACTGGAGGAAACTGGTAGAAACACTTCTCATAAAATATTCCGTTTATAATTAAAAATATGACAATTAAATGGCAAGAAAAAGTGCTAGAGAAGCCATTTTATTAGAGCTCTTCTATAATTATATCATATACTCACCTGCATGCCTTTACTTACATCATTTTATCTTCTTTCCAAAGTCATTTCTACAGAATACTTGTTTAAAACATCATCTATTCACATCTCCTGTGGATCCCATTCCCTCCTCAGATCCCTCCCCTCATTCATTGCTCTATCCCAGGCTCCAACTCCTACAGACAAACCCTGCCAAACCATAAGATGTGCCTACCAGAAAGCAAGGTATGCTGCCCACAGATCTTCTCCTTTCTCTCTTACCCCAGACTCAATTCCCCAGTTGCATTCCTAGCACTGCAAAAGAATGCCATCTGCAGCCTTCACCTCTGCTCACATCTCTGGTGGATCCCACAGATCTTTTCCTCCTGACCTCCCTTGATCCATTGTTGCTTTATCCCAGGCCCCAACTCTAGCAGGCACTCCGTACTAACAAAAGGGCAACACAGAAGCTGAAGGCAGATCTACACATCTCCTACTGCCCCTGAGATCCAACACCACCAGTCTCATCTGCAGCTCTGCAGCAGCAAACATGTTGTTTCCTTTTGCTCTCTCATTCCTTCCCCAATGGATCACAGACACTTTCTCCTCTAACCTTACTCCCCTCAACTTACATCAATTACCCAACCTCCAACATCAGCAGTCATTCTCTTGAACACACCAGCTGAAGAGACCAGGAAAATGTGCAACACACAGCCAGTACACTCTCTGAAAAAATTCAGAGGTGACATAGAAACAAAGCAACAAAACGCCCACCAAATGGACAAATCAGAAATCTGCAACTATACCAATAATCTTCCTAACACAGATGCCATATTGCCAGTATAAAAGCAGAATCAATAACAGTTAGGGCAATGTGTTCTGACTAGAGCTCATCTATCCTAATGGTAGATCTGAATATTCCAACAGTTGAAGCACAGGGAAAAGGCCTTAAAACCACCTTTATGAATATTATAGAAGCTCTTAAACAGGAAAAAATAAATCCCTTAAAGAAATTCAGGAAATCACAGTATAACAAAATGAAGAAAACTTTAACACTGGATATTGGAAATAGAATCAATAAATAAAACAAAAAATTGAGGAAATTCTAGAAATTAAAGACTTACAAATTGAAGAAGAAATGGAGACAACAGTTAAAGAAAATGTCAAATCTAAAAAACGTCCTTACATTAAATAGCCAATAAATGTGAGACAATATAAATGTAAGAAATAGAGAAAAAAAGGAAGAAATAGTAATAAAAGAATGAGAAGGAACCCAATTCAAAGGTTCAGAAGATGATTTCCCCGCCCTTTTGAGTGCGGCAGGCCCTTGGAGAGGGCTTCCAATCCAGTGATCCCCACCAGAGGCTTACATCCAAGCATCCCTCCCCTTCGGTGGCAGGTTCTAGGTTCCCAAAAAGAACTCACCCTGCTTTCAGGCTGAGGCCCTGAGGGAAAAGGGGGCGTATACAAGGCCACAGGGCTTTGTGTGGTGCAAGGAGCAAAGAAGCCCGCCCTTTTGACAACATTGGAGAGGGCTTCTGATCCAGCCATCCAAACCTGAAGAGGCCTTCTGACCCAGACCCATCCGGACCTGAGGAGCTCGGCAGGTTCTCGGGCCAGCGAGGGCCCCTGATCCATATTCACCAAGACCGAGCAAGTGTTCCCTATCAAGTACCAGTTGACCCAATAGGAGGGAAAAAGATGGGCAGGCGCCAATCCAGGAGTTCCTAAAACAACCTGAAATGCAACATGACAACACCAGAATCCAGAGATTATGCAACAAGAAGAACTGAGCAACCTAATCCAGAAGAAGTAGAAGAAATCGACTTTAAA
>JAQHUG010000158.1:3464726-3486065 GCA_028555095.1 Dicrostonyx torquatus
GGAACAAGGGGAGTAAATGTAAATTTTTCTTTTAACAATAAAAAAAAAGAAAAAAAAGAGTTTACATTGGAAATTTTGACAGCACTGATACTTTGCTACACCGTAGAGAGTTTCAAAGTTGGATCTAACAAATTTCTGCATTATCATCTGACTACAATCCTATGGGGGCCAAGGGAGTGGAATCTGGTGGTTTGAATAAAAATGGCCCCATAGGCCCATAGAGAGTGGCACTTTCTGGAGGTATAGCCTTGTTGGAGTAGGTGTGACTTGATAGGAAGAAGTTGTCACTGGGAATGGGCTTTGAGGTCTCAGATGCTCAAGACATTCCCAGTGTGGTAATCTCTTCCTACTGCCTTTGGATCCAGATATAGAACTCTCAGCTCCTCTTTAGCACCATGTCTACCTTCATGCCACCATGTTGATAATGGGCTAAACCTCTATACTGGAACTGAATTACATGTTTCCTTATGAGAGTTGCTGTTATCATGGTGTCTCTTCAATAGAAGCCCTAATTAAGACACCCTGATAATATAGTGATACTATGCTCAGTTAAAAATATAAACCAGTCATGTTAGTGAGGGATCCAAGATAATCTTGTATTTCATTTCCTAAAGTGACCTGGTCCCCCTCTTATTGTTTTTATAAGTAACTGATATCTACAACTAAAAGTGCATTTTCTTCTTTCAAAGAAAATGGACCATCCTTCCTCATTTTGCACATTCCCAACCCTTTATATATAAACAGAACTCCCTGATAATGCTGACAACAGAACACATTCTAGAGAATCATAAACAGATGTTTCTTGTTGGAGAAAGAAAATTTGGGGGTTGTAGAGATGACTCAGTGGTAATAAACTGTTTGCCAAGTTGCATCAGTACTCCAATTCTATCATCAGAGCTCATATGAAAATACTGGGTGTGTACATGTTTCCCAGTGTTGGGATCCAGAAACAGGAGCATCTTTCTGGTTCACTGTCCAGCCATCCTTGCTTTGTCAACAAACTCTAAGGTCTCTGAGATACTCTGTAGGGCCTAGTGAGAGACACTTTAGGGCCTCAGTTCCCAGTCTAGGTCCCGTGACTCCTTTGGAAGTAGCATATCAGACATCTTGCATATTAGATATTTACATTAGGATTCATAAGAGTAGCAAAATTATACTTATGAATTAGCAATGAAATAATTTTCTGGTTGTGGGTCACCATAACATGAGGAACTGTATTAAAAGATTGCATTACTTGAAAAGTTGACAACCACTACTTTTGAACCTAATGATAGGCCCTCTCACAAAAATAAAAATAAAAACAAAACCAAATGGACAGCCTCCTGAGGAAAGATACCCAAGATCGACCTCTTGCCTCAACATATGTATGCACCCCATCACACACACACACATATATACAAGAACACACTCTCACATACACACAAACACACACGCACACACACATACACTCACACACATGCACACAGAAGTGAAACACTAAAATCATCAAACAATGGTGTTTGCTTTATTTTGATTCTGACACAGGGTCTCACAATGTAATGTTGATGGGCCTGAAACTTTCTCTGTAGATCAGGATGGTCTCAGACTCACAGAGGCTTTCCTGCCTTCTGACTCCTGAGGGCTTAGAGGCAAGCAGCATAATAACTTGCAAAGGGTTGAGGTTTTGAAGATACCCAATCTTACTATGTTCTCTATCCTCAAAAAAAAGTCTAAAACAAAACAAAACAAAAAAACTTGACAGTTACAGCATTTAATGCTCCTATAAGCAGGACTTTGAGGCTTATTGAAAGTCAAAGAGTAGATAACTTGGTAGAAGATAATCAGAAGCAAGAAAAACATGAATCAAAGTGTTTGCAGTCATTAGAGAAAAAACATGAGGTTTAGGTTTGTTCATCAAGAGGCAGATGAGACAGTATCAGCTCAGCAATTGAAGCAATCAAAACAGAGCATGGATCCAATGAACATCATTTTGAAGCACTTGTACTTTTGTAACAAGAGAGTTAGACTTAGTCACATAAGTATTTTTATTTGAGAACAAATATCACATCAAGCTAAAAAAAATAAGACAAAATAACCTGTTAAACATAGATAAGTGTTCTGCTTTAGAGAAAACATTATAAGCATTATCATGTGGCAACACCATCATTATTCACAATAAAGTTATTTTCAACTCATTTGGGTTCCTTGTTAAAAAACGATATAAAAATGCAATAATGTAGTGTGTGCCTGCCAGTAATAGACTTCATTGTAATCATGTTCTGAATTATATGAATGAATTAAGGGTGTAAAGGCCTCCATAAATATTCAGTTATGGTTTAGTGGAATTTAAGAGTAGAATTATGTGTTTTGTGATATCTGAAAACATAAAACTTAGCAAGGGTCTCATTTTTATGCTCGAGAATGGGTAGTATCAAGCAAGGTTGCTCTGAATTCTAAAGAAATAAAAGGAAAGTGCAAAGTTTATTTTTCTAGAACAGTTAGATCTTGTATGTTAGGAATACAAAACCAAGCACACTGATACAATAGAGGTAAATTTAATCAATTTTCTATTGCTTGGTGTGTGCTCTCAGAACATTGGTCAACACATAAATATGTGAAAAACACTGTGTTTTAATTATATTCTTAGTTAGTTCCCCTCTATATTGCATCTATCAAAGAGCAATGCTCTAAATGCACACCAGGTAATGAGTATACATTCTTAACTACTATGCCTGCACCTGGCACCTCTGTACATCACCTAGAACTGACAACTGTACAATAAATCAATAAAGGCAACTGGTTGAAATCAGCACTTTAGCACATGTTGAACATACAGTGAAGCTCTGAACAACAAAAGAACATCAAACAGTGACCCTGGTGTGACATATTTTGAACTTGTCTAATTTATAAAGTTCAAATATCACAGCTCTACCCTTGGTTACTTTCTCAGGATGATGTATCATATAAACAGCTATTGATTTTTAAGAAAGAAACATTTACCTGCAGGAAGAAAGACACCACTTCTAGAATAATAAGTCAATTGTATGTTTCTTAACAAGAGGATTGATATCACATCGTTTTCAGTTTAAATGTCAATGGACATACATATAAACACTCAGAGAAAGAGATTTAAGTAGATCATTCTATGTAAAGGTCATACAGACCTTGCAAATACAGCTAAATCTCTAATCCAGTTCTTGAGTTCAAATATCAAATTATATCCCTTTCACCACCCAGAATTCTGAATTTCTGATATTCAATGAATCTTGAAAGTTTCCTTTATTTGTATTTTTAAGAGCCCATATTCAACCACATGCAATCAGCACATTGCTTTATAATGGCAAGTTCTGTTAACATCAGGTTTTCATTGATGAAGCACCTTAACAGTTGAATCATCAAAACACTTCAGTTGTATTTTACAATATCAGTCATGTATAATGTGAAGTAATATGCATGCCTTCCTTCTGTAAATATAAAAGTCACTTTCTTTGATTCCACATTATATTTTTGTTCACAGATAATACAACTGATGAACTTCAACAACAGCAATATGATAATGATACTAATAATTTAAAAATGCCATATGACACCACAGCTCTGTCCATCAATAACAAGACTTCTTTATCTTAATATTGACATCAGAATCCAAATTTCATTATGGTAATTTGGTGATTGTTTACAGCTTCATATTTTCAAGTGTACATAAGAGAATGAAAAATAAATGCAAGTCCAATAAACACCTAGCGAAGTTTTGTCAAAGGTATTATAGAGTATGTTAGAAACTATCAAATGTCCTCCTGTTAATGGAAATAATTGAAGTTCTGAGTTGATATTTTTACCTTGTAGTCACATAGGTCACTTGTGTCAAATTCTAGAGACTTCTGCTGTTTATATTTCTTAAGAAAATCTTTTTTTCATTATATGTTATCAGTAAATAAGCAGTAATCCAATGACCTCAAAAAGACAAGGTGAAAACTATGTAGAAAGCTCATGTTGAGAATATGGAAAAGTGAAGTTAGACTCGGGGGTTACCCGAAAGATTAGCATGCCTAGGTATAAACACGAGAGGAAGTGTTATGCAGGAATTTATTGTCCAATGAAAAGGTGAAAACCATATTTTTAAAGAAGATTAAATTTTTAATTGAATTAATACAAAGAATAATGTGAAGTACAGAAAAATAATCAGGGAGGTGAAACCGAGAAAAATATATGTACAAATTCATTAGCTAAAAATAAAGTTTGGCACTTTAAAATTTCTGAAACAAATAACTTCGTTGTAATTATGGAAATACCGAAGTTTGCTTTTGAAAACATCTTTTGTGGCTGCGTATGGTAGCATACAACTTTAATGCCAGCACTGAGGTGTGGGTGCAGAGTCAGGGGCAGGTGAATCTCTGTAAATTTAAGGCCAGTTTCAACTACCATTGGTGAAATTTGTCATTGGAAATTCTGGGACTGGGCTTTGAGACTTAGCAACAAGATCATTCTGCCTCCTCTAGACAAGAAAATCTGGTGGTCTTTGGAAACATAAAACAGCAGGAAAGCCTTCTATAGGGAGAATCCTTAATAAGAAAAGCAGCACTGTCTGGGAAGGGGTGGCGCACGCCTTTAATCCCAGCACTCAGGAGGCAGAGGCAGGTGGATCTCTGTGAGTTCGAGACCAGCCTGGTCTACAAGAGCTAGTTCCAGGACAGGCTCCAAAGCTGCAGAGAAACCCTGTCTCGAAAAACCAAAAAAAAAAAAAAAAAAAAAAAAAAAAAAAAAAAAAAAAAAAAAAAAAAAAAAAAAAGAAAGAAAGAAAAGCAACACTGATACTGAATATTGGGTAGTGTATGGGTCCATGTCAAGGCATCGAATTAGGTCATCCACGAAGTCTCATTTACATAGCCTTCCTTGGCTTACCATAGAGCTGTCATCTACATCATCTACATCTCTGGCATTGAAAGAAGTTTGGGGCATTTGCATAAATTTGTTTTGTACTGTTTTGTTTTCTAAACAAAAGATAGGCTCTGATCTTTGTCCAATATAAAATTCAGGCTATCTGCATTTCACTTAAACTTTTAAACAGATTATTTGGTTAAAATGATTTAATATTTGGACCTGCCCAGCAAATGCTATTTTTGTATATAGTAGAAAAAAAATATTTCCAAAATTCTGCTCACATGAAATTTAAAATTTGTTCATTATACTAGTAACTCAAATTGGGAATTAGATAGTCAGATCACTGGGTCTCATGTAAAAATTTAGTTCTGTGATGACCTGAGTACTTTAGGCTTTCTGATTTTTTTTTAATGTTGTTGAGATGAAGGTCTCTAAACCTTTCTCTCAGAGCTTTCTCATCTGAAAAGAGATTAAGTGTGAGGCTGATGGAAGGAAAAGAATTAATGCAAAGTAATATTCTAATCTTGGTTGGTTTAGATGTTCTCCTCTTTTTCTATTTAAAGTAACAGCATGTTTTTATGCAGCCCCCAAACTCCTTTCTGGGGCCTGCTGGAATAGACCATAATTAACTGTCAACACCTATAGTACATGCAATTAATGCTCAAGAAGGCTGGAAATAAAGGAGATCAATGTTGACATCTTGGAATTAAAAAAAGATTTCCAAAGAAAAGTTAGGATTTTGCTGGATAAGGTAAAAAGCAAATGAGAAAGTTTCAGATGGATAATTAAAAAGAAATGGAAGAAAATGTGGGAATGAGAAACAAAGACTAAGAAGTAACCCTCAAGAACTCTAGAAAAAATGCTGAAAAAACATTTGCCAGTGGCAAGGCATGCAACATGTTCTTCATTTATATCTATTCAATGTATGCACCATATTTGATGTTTACAAACAAATATAATATATATGATCCAAAACATTAACTGCAAACAAATTTATGTTATAGGAATATAGAGCTACATATTTCCTTGAAGTTCATTGAAATCATATATTGCCTATATATTGAATATCAATGCACAGACATACTTGTTAAAAGTGAATATGTAAAATAATTTTAAGGCCAAAATGAAATTTGCAAGATTTGGACTTCTCAAGAATTCTTTATATAGAATAATAACTTATTCATGTGGTCTATGCTATATAAGTTCTTTTTTCAGCCTCTCTGAATTGAGAAAAGGCTGTTTGAAGAGTTCTCAGTCATGCCCTTGAATCCAGTGTGTGGCACAACTTACCACCCAATGTTACTGAACTAAGAATAACTTGAAGATACAGGATGGCTTCTGTTTGGTTTAAGGAATATATGCCATTTTTGTTCGTCCTGTGATCAGGTCCTCCAATTCCTGATGTTGATAAAGTATCTTTGCCTATATTACATTCATGACATTTATATGGCAATAAGATAAGCATGGTATAGAATGCATGCTGTATATGCAGAATCAAGCTTGCAATAAATCACATAATGCAGTACAAGTCAGCTGGCTGTTGTCAGATTGTGCCTGTCTTCCACATTCAGCTATATTACCCGATATTGTATGCTGACAAATAGTTTAGAAGTTAGGAGGTAGGGTGTCTCTAAGATAGAAGAACTGAGGATTCTCATAACTATGAAGACAAAACAATTTCCAAGAGTGGGGTGACTTTTTTGATTATATTTCCATACTGGGACATCATAGACTAGTCCTGTTTTGTAACAAAGTTTCTTATCAGTACAGCTGGGTAGTATTGAACTTACAGTAATGAACAATATATCCTTTGACTTCTTGTTGGTTGCAGATGTCCCATTTAATACCCTTGTCAATTTTAGTAGGTTCTTCTCGTATTCTCAAGGTGATTACAGTTCAGGTAAAATAGCATTTTTTTGTTGAGTAAATATTATCTATTTGAAGTATATGCCCCTAGTTAGGACTATGAGGTTAAAGACATCACTGTCCGCCAGCCTGAAATTCTTTATGGTTTATTGGGGTTTATTTTTCCCTTAATGGGTCTTACTTTTCTAAATAATTTTTTGTGGTACAACCCCCCCAAGAACTTTCAAGCACTTCATTCCGATAACACTTAATCCAAGCATATATTTTATCACAACTGCCACAACCATTATACAAGGCATCTGCAAAAGCAGTAGAGATCCTGAGAGGTGTTTGACATTCCAGTCACTTAAGATGATATGGCCTTGGTGCTTCTAACATTATTTTAAGAATCTGAAATCATAGAGACCAATATAACCAGCCCTTTATGACCAAAACATTAATAATTAATTTATGTTCTTTTGGAATGACAATGTAAGATTAAGTTAAATAGGGTAATGCCATAATTTCGCTTGTAATTTCTGTAACTGGACATATGTTGTTTTGTGTCTTTTAGTGTCAAACCAAGCTTGAGAGCTAATAAACACAGAAACCTATGCTTCTTTTTAAATGGGTTATCAGTTCCTGTCTGTGCAGTTACATGGCTGCTTAAAGTCTTTAACTAAATTGCAAACTTAAGCCAGCTGAATAAATACAATTTCTTCTAACCAATATATACTTGACTTGAAATCCTAGACTTCCTGAACCTTAGCAGTCTCCATGCCTTCATTCAAATAGTATCAGAACAAACTCCATCAAAGAGTCCATCCCAGCATGTCCCCTCAAATATTTCAAAAACTTCCTATTGACCTCAGTTTAGAGTGAAGTTAAAATCCTTTTGAGATTCAGAAATCCCTCATTCATGGCACTTGGCTCCGCTACTCCCTGAGTTCCACAGATACTGACCTCATTTAGTCTTTACCAGCTCACTGACACTTCCCCATCTGGGGCCCTTTGTACAAGACATGTCTCTGTAGTGAGTGACCCCCTCCATTGGATTTCGGAGTTTAGAACTTTTCTATACAGATAGTACTATTTCAGAAAGGTCAACAGGTCATGGTGGGTAGAGCACTTTAGTAGTTCATCATTTTCTTTGATTCCTGTGACATATGTCATCTTGCACAGTGCTTGAAGTCCCCATAGGTGGTGTTATTGTATCCATAAGGAAATATGAGTTAAACTACAGACAAACTTGTACCCAGGAGATACATGGGAATGTGAGCTTTTCAAGTTTGCAGTCCTAAGATTGAATCATAAAAAATTTGGAATATTTCTTTTGATGTTGATGAATAAACCTGTTATTTTTATCTTGCAACAATGAAACACCCTTATTTTCTTATTAAAAAGTCTGAATTGTGGAAACTGCTGCTGCTGCAAAAAAAAAAGACCTGGTATTACATGCATAAATAAAACCTTCTGGTTTGACTTTTCTGCTTTCCTTGAGCACAGAAGTTTTCATGAAATAGCTTTTAAAATATTGTGCAAATATTATTTCAGAGAGCAGTCATAATTCATGCAGCACTATAGATGGGAACAGGATTTTGGAACTAAGTATAAGAAAAATTTCAAAATAAGATATTTTGGAAGATATCTATTTAGCCATTTAACTTTTGTTTACTTATTTTAGTTTCACACAGACAATTATACCCTATACACAATATTTATTTTAAATTACATACATGTTTATAGCATGTTTATTGCTAATTTGATTTCTCTTAAATCTTGAATTTTATTTATTTATTTAAAATTTATTAGATTTACTAATTACATGTGTATGAATCTTGGCATGCAAATATATATGTGTACTATGTGTGTTCCTGGTGCCCACACAGGTGAGTAGAGGGCTTATGATCCCTGGGATTAGAGTTACAGATGGCACTGAGTCACCGTGTAGGTGCTGGAAATCAATCCCTGAAAGATCACCTAACAATCATAATCTCTGAGTAAACTCTCCAGTCCCTCAAATTCTGTATTTTTTTTTTTTTTGGTTTTTCGAGACAGTGTTTCTCTGTAGCTTTGGAGCCTGTCCTGAAACTAGCTCTTGTAGACCAGGCTGGTCTCGAACTCACAGAGATCTGCCTGCCTCTGCCTCCCAGGTGCTGGGATTAAAGGCGTGCACCACCACTGCCGGACAAATTCTGTATTTTTATTGGGTTAATAGCAGAAATTCTCTAAAGTATTCAGTCAAAAGATATCATATTTTTCAATATATCACTAACTTAATGATGAATTCATCACAAAAAATAATTTATACTCATCAACATGGACTCTTTCATTGAGAAAGGTCTCTAGCCTTAAATAAAGCATTCCAGACAACTATTTTATCTTGTTAAGAATTTCTTTGATTCTATGACAGTCAAAAATCAAACAATAATTCACATTAGACATTTGTTTTCTGCTGTGATAGAGTTTGGATGCCCATCATTTTAGAAATAATTTCTTCAACAAACAGAAAGAAAAGCAGTGTATTGAGTCATTGCCACTTTTCTGAATAATGAACAATGATTTTAAAGGGAATACAGGTGCTGAGGGATCACTGGATGATTCTGCTTCAAACTTAGCAAGTCCAAAATAAATAAATAAATAAATAAATACAGGCTATGCCCTTCCCCAAACCTATCCATATTCTTTTACACCTATTCATTTTCTTTTTGTACACATCAGTAAATGATTCTCTCATCACCAACGCCAAGAAGTTTGTTTTTTATCACCTGTTTTTATCAAGTTTTAAGATACATAGATTCTGAGATCAAAAATTTGTTTTATAAATGTATTTCTATTTCCACTCTTCTTGACCAAATTAAACTATTCGAGTGACTTGACACATCTTCCAATGTATTCTGGTGTCTTTTCATCTTCACTAAGCCTGATAACACTGTAATATGCATAAAATTACCTTCTGTCCTTAAGAAAAAAAGTACTTGTTCTTTAATGATTTTTTAATTTTAATTATATGTAGATGTGAGTATCTGTACATGGATATGTGTGGAAGCAGGTAGCCTCAGAGGCCAGAGGAATCAGACAACCGAAGGTGTAGTTACAGACAGTTGTCTCTTGAAAAGGCTGCTGAGAGCTGAATTTAGGTCATCTTGATGAGCAGAAGGTGATCTCTTAACCACTAAGACTTAAGAATGTTTAAAAGTTAAAGACAATCTTGATATTCTATTTGATTAAAACTTATCTGTTAGGATACAATCCACAGTATTAACTGAAATTAGGATGCTGTATTAGGTAACTATTTGTGCACTACCATGCTTACCCCATAATATAATTCAAAACATTAATTTCTGTACATTTTAGCCATGTTTGCCTAAAGTTTCTCAGCCAGACTTTTTCTTTTATGTCTCATGTCTGTAATCTATGGTTGTTTTAGATATTAGAAAACATCGAAGCCCCAGGTAATATAAACCAGATAAATGCATCCAATATCTTTACTCTGTGGTCAATTTTTATCTTCAAGTGAATTCATGACTGTCACATACTTTACTAAGGAGAGTGCTTTTGTTTCTTCGGTGTATATGATCACAGAATAATGTAAAACTGTCAAAAAGGTGAATTTTTTCCCTTTTAACTTAAAAATTATACCCAAGCACCTACAATTCATAAAAAACATATCTTCATTCTAAAAATGCTACCTCTTTTGAATATAAAATGATGCTTTCAAACAAGTGGCAGATTCCCAGTTATGATCCATTTAATCACTATATAGAGTCATTTTTTTTCATAATGGTATGCTTTGAGTTCACTCAGTTTTATGCTAAACTAAGATTTATGTGTATTGAAGCTAACAACTATTTACTGATAAATCTAAGAAATAAGAAAATACTCATAATGTTATCACCAAAAGACAGACATTTCATTATTTAAAGACAACACACTTCTGTATGTGAATACATCTACCTTCACCTTCCCTTCACTTATTCTGAAAAGAAGAGTACATATATTGATTTGAAATTTATTTTAATTTTTTTTAAAAAGACAACATAATAAATAGATCATGAACATGTTTCTACTTTCATTATATATGAATAATTCAATGTTTTTCTACATTCTTTTGGTTGCAAAATTTGCACATTTTTTCCAATCTGCCATATTTAGCAAACTTTATATTCATTGGGTAATACTTAGAAGAATATAATTCATTTAAATGCCTATATATGTTTTATAAAAGTCTAATGTCTATTCCATACTTAATGTCTAATAAGCTTATAATATATATTGACATGATGTTTGCAAGTGTGTGCCCATTTTGTATTTTCCCCCAACAATAGAATGAAGATTTTATTTTGGAAAGAGTTATGAATAATATAGAAAAACTTAATTAAACCGATGTTATAAAGGATTTACTAAATAGCTCTTGTAATGGTCTGTCCTGTCTTTTTAAGAGATAAACCACGCCCACTCCCACCTCCTCTGCTTGAGGCAAGCTGATATTTGGTTTCCAGCCTGAGTCCCTTCCTTCCCCTGCTCCAGCCCTCTCTCTGAGGCAGCTTCTGCCTCTCCCTTCTCCCCTTTCCCCCTCCCTGTTTCTTTCTCTCCCTTCCCCCTCTCTGTTTCTCTCTCTCTGTTTCTGTTTCTCTGTCTCTGTCTCTCTGTCTCTGTCTCTCTCTCTCTCTCCTCTTCTCCCTTTCTCCCTTTCCCTTTCCCCTCTATAATACCCACTTTCTCTGCATGGCATGCCCAATAGGTTTCTATCTCTCACGTGTCTTGTGGCTCCCTGCCCAGGACTAGCTGCCTTTGGAGTGGCTGCCTTCATGAGCCACTGTGGTCTCAGGACCCCCTGTCAGCCACCTCTCCGGGACCTGCTGCAAGGTCTCATGGCACCTCAGCCCACTACTGCCACTCAGGCACCTGCAGCATTTTACTTTAAACCATTACAGCTCTGATTAAGGAGATATGAATTCACACAAAGTAGAATTAAACTAAGGGGTAACTGCCTCCAAAATAAGAAAATAGGATGACTAATATGCTAACTAGGTCTGCTAGAAATAAACAGAATTTAGGATGCAATAGTGTTTCTTTATGGGATTGGCAGGCAATTTGGCACCATTACCATAACAAATGAAGACATTTCTGATTTTTTTCAACACGCCCTTAGGCCTTTACCAGGCAGCTCAAGGGAGCAGTGCAAGGTCACAACCAAAGTAAAGTTTTGACCTGCCTGCAGTAAAACCCCCAGTTCTCTTCTTGAGAAAAGCACAACTATACCTAGTGGGCAGGGTGACTTTGGTTAACAATTTGAAAAATGTTTTTGAAATAATTATGGGAATAATTTTGCTATGTAAATCTCTCATCTGCCTAAACTGCCAGATTTGCCACTTGTCTCTGTTTAAATTGTTCAAATGTGTAACCTGGAACCTGTAGGAGTTAGCAGTGATAAGCTAAGTATGGGCAGGTCACCCAAAGGAAGTTCTTTACTTCCAACCATTATCACCTGCCAGACTAGGATTCTGGCCACCAATAAATTTAAATAGAGGCCTGACTCTCAGTAGTTTACCCTGAAGCAGGGTTGCAGGAAGAACCACAAACTGAGATTATGTGGCCTCCACCCAAGAGCAGACCATTAATAGGAAATGCCTAACATTACAACCACTGTAGACATTATATTCCTTCCTTCCTTCCTTCCCTTCCTCCCTCCCTTCCTTCCTCCCTCCCTCCCTCCCTCCCTCTTTCCTTCCTTCCTTTCTTTCTTCTTATCCTGCCTGCCTGACTCAATATTTTCCTGCATCATCTTTGAAATAAGGGAATTTCTAGTTACAGGCCTATGCTTCAATAAGCCCACTTCAGTCGCATACTCTCAATAATATAACAAAAAGAGTCAAATTAATAGTGAAAAGGAGAAAAGAAGAGTTATTCAATATGGCTACACTGGGAAGAGAGACAAAGAGATACAGAGCTCTCCCAAGTCCATCTTCAGAGTCTTGACATAAAGGTAACGTTTAAAAAGAAAAATAGAAATATACACAACTAAGCAGTCTGACTAAAACATGGTGTCACATCATCACTGTTTTGTGATTGCCCTGAAAGATTATATGATGACCTAATGAGACCCTTAAGTCTCTCACAGTGACTATCTGACTGCCCAGGCAATAGAATCAAAAGAAATGGTAATTTCCTCAGGAATCTCATGCTGGGTGAAAGAAAAAGCACCAACTGAATAGTAAACTTGTTTCCTGGAAGAAGATTTTCCACAACCCTAACAACTTGTCAGGTGTCTTGGGGGTTTATTGCTGCATAAAACACCATGACCAAAAAATAAATTGGGGAGGAAAGGGTTTATTAGGCTTATACATCAGCATTGCTGCTCATCTTTGAAGAAAGGCAGGAGATGGTGCAGAGGCCATGGAGGGGAGCTACTTACTGGTTTGCTTCCAATGGCTTGCTCAATCTACCTTCTTATAAAACCCAGGACCACCAGCCCAGGGATGGCACTACCCACCATTTAATGGGCCCTCTCCCATTGATCACTAAATGAGAAAATGGCTTACAACTGTATCTCAAGGAGCCATTTCCTCAACTGATGCTCCTTCCTCTCTGATGACTCTAGCTGTGTCTACAGGACTAGACTTAAATGCAGATTAAGGTGGGTCTATGGTTGGTGGACTATACCTTGATCAGGACTGCTTAGATTTGCATATCCTTGGCCTACTGTTTAAACTTGATCTCATTTCGTAATCTTATTGAATAGGAGTTGTTGGCTCTCCTTCTTTCCCTTCACTCAGTGGCTACTTTAAATAAATGTCCCTTTTCTACTTCTATTATTAATTTGGCTCACCTAAGGTTTGTTGAGGAAGGGTAGGTGAATCTGACTTGATGCACAAGTTGTGGCCCCCAAGTAAGGTATTACCCTTAGCTCCACACCTTTCTGCATTTTCCTGTAGGAGACAAGCTTTTCCTTTGTGTGTCTCCAAGGCTGCAACCATTTCTTCTCCCTGGGAGAAATTTCTGAAGAAATTCTAATTTATTAGAGTCCTTTTTCTGATCTGATAGCCACAGAGACCACAAGTGTCTCTGTAGAATATTTTCATTCCTTCCCTACAGGACCACTACATTTTGAGTGACTTTGAAATACTGTCTTCAGCTCAAAGTCAGTAATATCCACAAACCAATATAAGATGTAGATTCCTCTAAACATTGTCCTTTTACAGGGCAACCATAACTAATTTAAATAATTAATATATTTCATAAAATAGATATGCAGCCATTAAAAATCTTTGTTAACATACTGAAATACATGTTATTTACAAAAAGACATACATAGTCAAAGCATTCCACAAAGTTGTGCATTAATTCTTATGTTGAAACTACTTTAAAAATTAGTGGTTGCCAGGAAAAACCTCAAATGGAGAAATTGGGAAACCAAAGCAGCCACAAAACCTTCGACCTGCAGTTTGTCCTGTCTGCGGAGTGTTTCAGGAGCAGAGCCTAGCAGAACTGTCAATAAAGAGACCAGATAGACTTCATCCAAGAACTTATGGGAACAGATGCAGAGTCCAAAAGTCACACATTAAGTGAAACTCAGGGAGTCCTGTGAAGGAAGGCTAAGAGGACCCACATGGGCCAGGGACACCACAGAGCACAGCCCAGAAGTATCAATTGACTGGAACTCATGCGGGCTCGGAGAGATCAAGGAACATGTAGGGTCTGACCTAGGTCCTCTACACATATGTTGTGACTGAGTAGCTTGATGTTCTTGTGGGGTTTCTAACAGTGGGAGCAGGGACAGTTTCTGAGTCTTTTGCCTGTTCGTGGGACTTTTTTTTTTTTTTTTTTTTTTACTATTCTGCGGCCTTGTCTAACCTTGATGTGATGGTATGTGCCTGGTCTTATTGTAGTTTGTTGTGTAGCATTTGATGATGTCTCTGCCTGCTCTTTTCTGAGGGAAGCTGTGGGGAGAGACTGGGGGAAAGAGAGGAAGGGGAAACTGCAAGCAAGATGTAACATATGAGAGAATAATAATTAAAAAAATATTTAGTGCTTTGGAATTTGTAATATAAATTTTGAAGTATGGTAGGCAATCTCCAGTATCAGTCCTTCATAAGAAACTGAATGCATAAAAGAAAATGTAAACATGAAAAAAAAAATGGATGGAAGGCTATTAATAAGAGATCAGAAAATATACTTGAAAGGATCCACATTAAGGAATTCTTGAAATCTTAGTCTGAAAATCCCAATGTACTATCCTTGGAATGTTGTAAGATGACACCAAAGGCTACAGCTAGCTCTCTGAGACTAGACTGTTTGACTAGGACTGCCCTGATTTGAATAGCCCTGATTTCCCAGACTGGTAATTGCAAACTTAAAAATTGTAAAAGCATAAATTCCATACACATTGGCTTATGCTAACCTCTCAGAATTGTACGCAAGCCACCCTGAACTGTATTTCTTCACCTGGTGCAAATTATAGACAGGAAACTGCACTTAAAAGAGCTTACCCTAATTAATAAAACCACTTCTTCCAAATAGAGAATTCACTTAAATCCTAGTGCCTTAAGCTACTATTAATACCCTAGTTATTACCCATCTGGACTTTTTTTATAATGTGCCAAGTAAAGTGTTTTTTTAATTTAATTTTTGATCTTCCCTATTCTGGGCTAAAAGACATTTTTTTCCTCTATCTGCCAATCTCTTTCTGTAAAGTAGTATGTTTTATTATTAATTGTACTTAAATTTTGATACAATATGCTCCCTGTCACTGTGATAAATACTAACTAAAAGAAAGGGTTTATTTTATTTTTCAGGTCAATGTCTATTACCAGGGAAGGCAAGGCAGAAATGCAAAGAAGCAGTCCGAAGAGTTACCCAGACTGACATGTTCAAGTGGCACTGTGAAGAGCGTCATCCTACATCGATCAGCAATTAAGAAAATGTCCCATAGACATGAGCACAGGCCAGTCTGATCCAGGCAGTCCCCCAGGTGAGACTCTCTCCTGTAACTGGTTTGCAAGCTGACGGAGTTAACTTGGATGTTGTTTTTAAAAGTATCCATTGCCTAACTTTATCTGCTGAAAAGTCATCTTGTGAAGCCAGGTATTGTCTTTTGTTCACCTGAGGCTGGCTGGGGTCTCGGGCACTGCTTATAGTCCACATGGCTCTTTTAGCTTCAGCTATCATGTTGTCATTCCAAGAATGAGAAAGAAGATTCTCATTGCGAATAAAAGAATTATTCACAAATAATTTTCAATATAGCCGAATAGTCAGGAAATGATCGTATAGGTATGCTGCTAAGGCACAGAAGCTAAAACATGTGGGTTTTATTCTTGGAATCCTAGGGAATCAACTAAACTCTGGGAGTTCTATTTCTGTATAAGGTGAGGAGCAGGGCACTTGCGATGCCACTGACAATCTCTGCATCATTTTCTAATGACTGATTAGCATCATCTGTAATGCTGTTGTTCACAAGGATAACCAAATCCACAGTGTTCGTAAGATAATGGTTGAAACCTCTCCTGATACCTGTGTTTATGCTAAATATGCAAAAGTTACGTTTGTCACTAATCCATCAGAGACTCATGGTAATGATGTGTTGTCGAGCATGCATCCTGAAGTTTTCACTTTCTTCCTAACTGTGAAGGTCTAACCGAATTTTCTGCATGTGAAAATTAATTTATCTCTGCAATATTATTAAAAAATGTTTATTTCTTAAATTTCATGATTGTAGCTACTCTTTTCTCTTTAAGAGACATAGAATTTGTGTTCTGTGTTATAACTTGGGGGCTTTGTACATCTCTTTAGTGACAACCACGGTTGCAACCTTTATTGGTACAATAAAGCAGAGAAAATCCCAGGGCTTTGCCTGCTGGCCATCTCTACCAAAGCAAATCATTTGATCCATAGCTTTGAAAAACTTAGGAGTGTGCTCTTGCTTAAGTGCTGTTGACTATTCGGAGGTTTAGAAGATTTTCTTCAATAAACGTTTCTCCATTCCTATATACTCCAAAAGTATTTCTCTTGGGACTTCAAGTGGTTGTTTCACTATGATTTTCACATGTGATGGCTGTTTCATTGGGTACATTCTTTGTGGGCCATCAAGCAACTGTGTACAAATGACCATTCTAGAAATATTACTCTCCTAGAAAGTCACATTCACAGTTTACTATACAACATTTGTCTCTGCAGATATGTAAAATGTTGTCCTCTTCATCTCAACCTTCATGCCCACAGTGGTAACGACCACAATGAGGGGGTAGAATTAATTTAGTATCAATTTATTTAGGAACAGTGAGGGATATGAGAAACATTTGAAGCATTTAAAAACTACATATATGCTTTGTACTTGTGAGATGTGCTTTCCTATATTTATTCTGAGAAAGCCCATATTTAATAATATATGCTAAACTGCTTACTATAATGCAGAGGATGTGTTGAAATCTTTATTTCACATCTGATAGATTTTTACTTAATATAGTTAACAGAGCATTTTACCCTCACTAAAGAAAAGAATCTTAGAGAAAAAAAATGTGCCTTTGCAGAGATTTAGTGATACTTATCAAATAATTGTACTCTGACTTGCACACATACCCCCCACACACAAATATATCTTTTAAAATGCCAACTCTACAACTGTTTTGTAATATTCTATTAATGAAATTTTCCTGTAAAATTATACCTGATAGCATTAACAAAAAGGGTACTAGGGAAGAGTTGTCTTCCCTAAAGATAAAGTCATGGATAATTTTTTATTGTGAAAATGAAAAGTAATAAGGACTTTGAACTTAAAGTGATATGGTAGAGCTAGCTTTTTCTGTGATTTGTGAGAGATGAATATTACAATTTAAGCATACTGAAGCCTGTTCAATTGAGTGCAGATGTTTTTAAAAATACCATACATATTTATGATAAAAAATCATATTGCCCAACTGTAACAATGAATTTTCAGTTATTCTTAATTTTGCCTCTATCTATTGTATATTATTGTCAGGTGATATACATGTTTGTATCACTGAGACAGAAAAGATGTATATCATAGAGATATGATACTGCACCTCTAATCTCAACTCTTCTTAGCAACATTATTACATAATCTGAAATTATTTATTGTTATTTAGGCCACCAATATCAGTAAACACTATGAATAAGGCTTGATGTTTTTATTTTAAGGTCAGCTGGATGTTAAAAATATTCCATCATACTACATGCAGAGATAGAGATAAAGATTCAGGCATAGGTAATATAGATACATGGAAAAATACTTAAGTCTACAGTTTGTCAATTCAGGCTTCTATACCAATAAGGTTAATAAATGAAGCTTTTAAGCAACATAGCTATTTAATAAAAATATGTATAAAACTGAAATACGTTATTCTAATTAGATCCAGAAACAAACACAAAGAATAACAAGTGAGAAACTGTAGAAGTTATACTCAGAGATAGGAAAACTTTCTGGGACTGAGTCATTGTTATACAATGTATTTAATTGACCACTCTACTGAAGTCATTCATCTGCTTTCTTCTGGATGACAATGTTAATGCTGATTTTCTAATATGACCCTTTTATTTTTCTTGTTTCAAAGTCTTTACAAAAATGCTATCCTGAAATAATGCATACTGGCATAATGTGTGTGCAGCATGAATGAAAACTTTATATTGGGGGTAGACTCAGCCACATAACTCTTATTTCAAGACTAAAATTCTGAGAGTATACCAGAAATGTGAGCCAAGATTTTGAAATATCAGGAACTTAACCTTGATCTTCTAATTTTTAAATATATTGATTTTTTACAAAAAGATGGAGCATTATGTAGCCCAGACTAGATATGAACTAATTATATAACTGAGAATGACATTGAATCCTCCTGCATCTTTGAGAAGTAGGCTACTGTTACCAGCATGACTTAGAAAGCAACATTTTGCAAAAAGAAATTTTGGCAGCAGAAATTTTGGCGAGTTTAACTGAATTGTGAAGTTTAATAAAGCACCAAGATACCATAGTCATTTTCTTCAATAAACAGCAGTGAATTTTCAGCCAACTTTCTTTGCCTTGTTTGGGTGGGTTTTGCCTTCATCTGTAGTCCTGGGTACTTGAAATTGCTACAAAGATAACTCTAGTACTTAAAGCCCTATTAAATTTAATCATGTTATCAGCCCCAATTCCAAAAGCTCTTTGATTATTCCAATAGTTGCCAAAGTGGAATGTTATCCAATATCTATACAAGCTATAAAACATCCCTGAGAGAGGACGATGATGACTTGAGTAAGTGTAAACATAGATCAAGTTCCCAGTAAATAAATCCCTGAGAATGTTTTCCCTGAAGAACTACTTGTTGTAATGATAAAAGTGAAAGCAAACTAAGTAGGGGGAGGGGAATAAAGTATGGCAGAGCCATATAACATGGAGGAAGAGTCATAAAATGTTCAAAAGAAAAATACTTTGTACATTGGGAAAATGTTAAAATTAGTAAATTGTAAAAGTCAAGTCATAAAATAGTTTTTATTTCTGTTAAAATGTGTGTATACATACATACTAACTTGCATATAAAATTAAATAGAGATGTTTTCCCTCTTAAAAAAAAGAATAACAAGTGAGCAAAATGATATCATGTAACAAACAGAACTAAACCTATTTATATATAACTGGTGCTGTTGGGAAATACATTCATTGTACAAACGTTCATTGAGTTACTGACACATTAAACCAAAAATGAGTAAAAGCACCTTTACTGCTCATACATGCCTCAAATTTCACAGTTATAAAAAATCTTTTAACTATATGTAAAAAGACTGAACTAATATTTGTTAACAATCTACTTTGTGATAAGTATAGTGCTACCATAATACTAACATATTTATATGTACATAATACTAGAACATTCCTTTTTATTTATTGTACTGAAACTTTATGGAAGTTATGAAACACATCCTATCTCTAAATCTATAGGAATTCATTCTCACATATTAGACTAAGAGTAGTAAAAAACATATTAGGTTCATTCATTCCGTTAACTTTTATCTATGTCACTCTCTTTCATAATGTCACTGATATCTTTCTGGTTTCTCCTGTTATGGTCCATAATATTACTAAAGTAAGAGTATTATATATTATATCACTACACTCTGCTAATATATTCCACTTAAAACATTGCTTCCTAATTTAATAAGCCAAAACAAAACCAGTAAGCAAATAACCACTCAAAACATGGCAGGCCCTTAAATTCAGGAGATGCAAAAGGGTCAGATGCTAAAGCTATGTGTTTTTCTAAGTTAAATCCTATTACTACCTTAACGGAACTTTTCACATCTTCAAGTTCATACTTCAAAGGGTATAGCAGAGAACATGTTTAAATAACACACAATTAAGAAAAAAGGAGTTTAAAATGAATTCAAGTGCCGGGTGGTGGTGGCACACGCCTTTAATCTCAGCACTTGGGAGGCAGAGGCAGGCGGATCCTTGTGAGTTAGAGACCAGCCTGGTCTACAAGAGCTAGTTCCAGGACAGGTTCCAAAGCCACAGAGAAACCCTGTCTCGAAAAACCAAAATAAATAAATAAATAAATAAAATGAATTCAAGTTTAACAGTTATAGGAGAATAAATATCATATGAAGTATAAAAAGGTACTAGAGTCTCTAATTTTTCATTTAATTACACAAAACATTTGTATCTCTATTATAGAGTTATAACTAATTTTGTTTGTAAATTTGAAATAACCAGAGAGATTTTATTATTGGTTTCATAAATTTATACATACTTCATATTTCTAAAAAAAAACAAAAAATATTTTACTTTTTATACATTTTACTTAAAAAGCAGATCCTTCACAAATGTAACTTAATCTGCACTGATTATTAAAGAGAATGTATGCTAACATACAAAATTGATTTGATATATCACATTAAATTTTTATGAACTTTATTATACAATATGTGTAAAGTATATATAAGAAAATTTTGCTTTGGGAAAATATATATTTGAAAGACATTATTCTAAACGCAATGATCCAGACACAGAATGACAAATATTATACTATTATTATAACACATAAAGATTAGAACACTTAACTGAACACAAAAACTATGGTAAAACATATAATAAATCTTAGTATTCCTGTATAGAACTCACATAGGTGTTTTCCACTTACATTTGACTGATTAAGCTTCTTATGTAGCCATAACTGGTTTATCAGTGATGTAGCAATCTAATTTTATGTGTCAAGATCAGAAGAGAGACATAGAATATTCAAATCACCCGTGCCCACCAGTTTGACTTTGACCCTCTTTGCTACACAGCTACATCTTTATATATGTGTGCTAGGATCAAACCCTAGACTCTGGACACAGAAGCCCTTTTACCATGGAGTTATACACCTAGACTTAGATAGCTACATCTTTCCGATGTATAAATGCAAATAAAGAATATATCACTTAAATGAAAAATTCTATTTACTACCAAAGTAAAATTCTAATTCTTTTTTATTGTTAAAAGAAAAATTTACATTTACTCCCCTTGTTCCGGGCCCTCCCGCTCCCCCACTATCCCACCGCCCTCCCCCTGCTTCCTTAAGATGGGGCAGGATACCCTGCATATATAGATTTTCCTGGAAGTCAGAAGCAAACAAGATCGTCAGACAAAAGTTGGAAGCA
>JAQHUG010000158.1:3489082-3501063 GCA_028555095.1 Dicrostonyx torquatus
ATATCTTATTCCCTTCTCCAATATCCACCCTTCCTCCATCTCCACCCTCCCACAACCCCAGGCTCTCCCTGGTTCTTCCTTTCTCCCTACTTAAAACAATCAAGTACATAAATGCTTAAGACCCGGTAAAAAATGCTGCTATATCCTCCAACAATGTCCTCCTATTTTTCTGATATGGAAAATTTTTAATAGTGGGCCACGTTTGAAGACAGACTATTTAAGACAGAGACAGATGATACTATAAAATGATGTCTTCCATCTACTATTCATACCTTGAATCCTAATCAAGAAAGTGATGGCATTAGAACCATAGAGTGTTTGCGAGGTTAACAGTCATAAATATTCTCACCTTGTATTGTCTGCTTTTATAGAAGAGTCCCAAGTATGTTTGCCATTTTTGCCATGTGGGAGGGCTCAGCAAGTAGCTGGCATGTATAAGGAAGTGAACATTATTTTTTTTTAATATCAGACACTGAATTGGTTAAAATTTTCACCTTTGACTGTGTACCTTCTAGAGTGGTGACAAATTAATTTTTATTGTTTATAAACCAACAACTTTATGACGTTTTCTGTTAGCTTCAATGATCAAAGATACAAACTTGGAAAAATTTTTGTAGTTATCACTGTTATAATTACATTTATCAGTGTAAATTTTTATAGTCTAATTAATGAAATTTGGACATATATGTTATATAGCAGAAATAGTTTACAAGGTCAAAGATTTTGATGATGCAGAAGAAATCATAGCTCTGTTCCGTTTTAATGGAAAATGTCTTTCTTTTGTGAAGACCCAAACATAATTATCAAGGTTGAACAGTGCAATATTAATATTAATATACTCCTTATCTTCAGAGACTGCTTTAAAATAAAGGAAAATATTTCAGGAATAGAAATCCAGTGTGGTAAAATAATCATTATTATGAAGACTCCAACATGATTCTAAAACAAAAACATCTATTTGTGGGGGATTCATGAATTGCTTTAAAAATAATGTTACATATAGAAATAGTAGTTCACTTTCCAGGTCCATAGGAAATGCAGTTCTTTATTGTTCTGTCTTAGTTTTTGCAATCAACTCTTCAATTCAGCTTTTGCAAATGTTTTCTAATCCAAACAGATACTAGTTGGTGTTCTACATAGATATTTGAAAAAGTTTTGGTTTTTTAAAAATTTTTCTTGTATGTGTATTGTAAGGAAATAGTCTCAGTATAATGTTATTATGATTTTGTCAAAGACTTTAATAATTATTATATTATGTCCTTCCAGTTGTGTCTAACTAAGTTACACTGTGAAAATTTTCTTTTTCTCCTACTATAAGAAAATGTTTGTATTTAAGAATATTTCAGCTTTGGAAATAAAAACATCTGAGACAGGAATTTATGAACAATGACAAATTTATTTCTTATAGTTTTGATAGTAAAAGGGCAAGTCAAGGCATTGGCAGGCTTGTTATCTGGTGAGGGCCTGATCACTATTTCTAAGGTAATGTCTTAAATGTTGTATCCCCTAGGAAACAAATGCAGTTTTTATATGTTGGAAGGTATAGAAAGATAAAAAGAATCTAGATATTTTCCTCTAGCCCTTTTAGAAAGTTGCTAATCTTATTCATGAGGGCTCTGCCCTTATGACTTAATTACTCCCATTTTAATAGCACTATATTGGCAATTAAGTTTCCATATATGAATTTTGGAAGACACATTCAGATCATAATGGTTTGTAAGATAAGTTACAAATATCATACCAAGTTTTAATACCTAGGAGATTAATTTATTTTTTTATTTAAATCTTCATTTCTTTCTGTATATGTTTTAATAATGACCTATATTTTCTACTATGTAAGAGAGATATTCAGATAAATAAGTGCTTAATATTCATTAATTCTACAAATTATTTTTGAAAACATGCAGGATATTTTTACAGTCATAAATTTGTTTTGCACCTTTCAATCCCATTTTCTTAGCCCCTGACAACCACTGAATATTCCAAAGTATAATATAGTTATATTTACAAAACATTTAGCTTTTAGATACTGGTGGTATGCATGTAAGATTACTCCATGTCTTCTCATGGCCTTCTAGGTTTCTTTTTAGTGTTGCTTAGAGAACTGTTGTTTCATTGTATCACAGTTTATTTAGACAATCACTTACTGAATGATACATTGGGTTCTTCCAGGTTTTAGACATTGTAAATGCTGCTGATATAATAGTCCATATTTAAATACTTTTAGGAACATATGCATTTTCAAATATTTTAGTTTTGCAGTTTTTACATTAAGTTTTGTGTTAGGTAAAACAAGCCGAACAAACTGAATGTGAAAGTGAATTTAACATACGAATCATGTTTTAACATCTTTCAAGATTAAAGTGAAAATGTCGATACTCATTTGACATCTATCTTGGTATAGTTTCTCATATAATCCCTGTATAGGTTAAGAAGAGTTGCAAATAGGGATACTAAAAAACCCTCCATTTTTTAAGTATCTCTCATTTTAAATTTACTTTTTATCCATCATTTATCCTTTTAATGCAATTTTCTGTTGACTATTTCCTTTAATTGAGTGAAGTAAAATAAATTGATCTCAATTTTTCTATTATTTATTTACCTTTATTGTTTTTGACAAAGAAACCCCTCTTGCTGAGACTGATCTAAAACTGTGTAACTGAAGATGACCTTGAACTGATGATCTTCCTGCCGCTAAATTGCTGCGATTATAGGCACGTCCCACACCTGGCTTAAATTATAGAATGATTATAGAATTCTTTTATCATTTATTTAAATGCTAATAAATTAATTGTATGGGTAAATTTTAGTATGTCATAACAAAATTGTCTAAAATGGTGTTCTGTTTTGAACAATAGGCATGGAAATAAAAAATATGTCTAAGATCATACACTTATTTTATTTTTCTCTAATTCACATAAACATATATGAAAGAAGTTTACATTTTCATTTACCGCTATAATTGAAGAAAATATCATCCATCGAAATGTCATTTTATAGCATTAAGTAAGTATTAATTAAAAGTATTAATTAAAAGTAGTAGTTTCTTCTTTAACTTTTAATTGTATCCTTTCTATAAATGATGATCATACTTATAGACCATACTTATTATAAATGATGACCATCATTATAATTTGTTCATTTAATTCTCTTCTTTTCCTTAGAACTGGATAAGTGATCATGATATGTTAATCTGGAGAAATTTTAGTATCTTGTTAAATGTACAACATGATTACATGTAGCTTAGTCTCACAGCAATGATATCTTCTCAATGTATTCCTTGTGAGGAGGATGTCAGCCAGCACAGACCAGTGTTAGCTTAAAAGGCAGATATTGTTGATATAAATAAACATGTGGGAGTGTGTAGTCCATAAACATTTTATAGACAAAAAAATCTAATGGCATTCATTTGGCCTTTGCAAAAGATACATTTGGGGCATATTTCATTTTATAAAGGAGATCTGAATACAAATATTGTTCATAAGGGAACACTAAAGCTCCAACAGTACATAATAGAACCAAGTCTTACTTTTTAATATTTATATGTTCTTTTAGGGAAATTGTTCTGCTTCCTGCAGATGATTAATATTACCTGCTTCATTTACATAATTCATGGCCCTAAATAATTAACAACATTATAATTATATTCATAATTCTTTATCAATCGAAGTTAAAAACTTTGGTCTTCTGTAATGTGATACGTTATTGGACTAAGATATGTACAACAAAACAATGACTCTGTTTAAGATTAGCAATGCACATTACATACCTAACTCTAGTTATATGTTCCAGTCAATTGTAACAAACTGAGTATATGGTTTAAATACTTAATATTCTGTGAGAAGAATAAGGACATTCTAAAATTGGGAAATCTCCCAGTTTTTATCAGATATGTAGATAGGCACTGAGATAAATAATGCACACCTCTATATTTCTTAATAGATGTAAATACAAATTTCTTAATAGATGTAAATACACAGGAACTTTTTACTTCAGGAAAGACGCAGATAGAAAACAACTTAGGTGAAGGAATAATATAGAAGACAAAAGAGTTTGCATAATACCATTGGATACTCATTAGCTATTTGATAAAATACTTCAGTCACTGCATGCTTTACTAAATGAATACTGTGGTAGTTTGAATGTAACTTGGCACCCATAATCATAGGGAGTGTTACATTTAGGAGTTGTGGTTTTGTTGAAGAGCTTATGGCCTTGTTGTTAGAGGACACCTGTAATTGTGGGGATAGACTTTCAGATTTCCTAAGGTCAGGATACTCCCCAGTGTATCAGATGACTTCCTGTAGCCTGCAAGATGTAGGACTCTCAGCTTCTTCTTCTTCACGATGTCTGTCTACATGCCACCATGCTCCCACCATGAGGATAATGGACTGAATTTCTTGAAACTGTAAGTGAGTGTAGTGGCATTTCACTTGTATTTTAATAAACAGGACTTGCCTGAAGATCAGAGAGTAAAAGAGCCCTATTGGTCAGTCTTACACTAGGCAGTGGTAGCATACACCTTTTAAGTAGTAGCCACAATAGTTGTCATAGAAACTGGGTGGTGCATGACTTTAATTCTAGTGGTGCACACCTTTAATCCCAGCCCTAGAGTGAATTAAAAAATGGGAAGAGAGAGCTCTCAGACATTCTCATTCTTAGATTTCTGGAGCCAGGTTCGCCATTTCAAATTGAGGTCAAAATAAGAGCCAGTTGCTGGCTGCTTTGCTTTTCAGGTCTTCAGGCTGAACACCAGTTTCTCTTGCTGAATTTTCATTAGTTGTCCTTCAAGTCAGTCACCCCGATTAAATGTTTGCATTTACAAAAATTGCTGTGGTCTTGCTGTCTCTTCACAGCAATAGAAACCCTAACTAAGACAGAAGTTGGTATGAGGAATGGGGTATAGCTGAGATAGGCTTCACCATGTTTTGGTTTGGAATAATATGCACTTTGAGATTTTGGGTTAGGAAAGCAGTAGAATGTTTTAAGTACTACTTCATGGGTCGTACTAGTAGGAGCATGGAAGATAGTGGTACTGAATATGATTTGATGAACGGTGGAGATCAAGAGGTTTTGGAGGAATAGAATGTTAGTATGTGATCTAGAGACTGGTCTTCTGCTATTTTGGTGAAGAATGTGACTGCTTTTTGCCTTTATCTGAAGAATCTCCCTGAGACTAAAATGAAGAGTTTGGGATTAATTCTGCTGGCTAAAGAAATCACAAAGTGGCCTAGTTTAGATTCTGCTGTGTGATTACCAGCGGTAACTTTAATGAAGATTTTTTTAATGAAAAGGAGCAAACTAAGCAGGGTAAATTACAAAATAAAAAAAAAATTTAAGGAGAAAAAGAGCACCAGGAAGTGGAATGGAGCTAAATGCTGTATGCAAGGAGATAAATGGGTTAAGAAATCTGAATAAAGAGAGTGTAGTGACCTCAGGGCAAGATCCCATCCAACTAGGCTTCCAACTTGTGAAAAGGAATGAAAGAAAAAATCAGAGCTAGGTTTGGTGGTATATACTGTTAATCCCAGGATTGAGAAGGCAGAGGCAGAGGATTTCTGAGTTTGAGGGCAGTCTGGTCTAGAGATTGAGTTTCAAGACAACTGATCTCATGCATAAAACTGGTGAAGATACAATTGAATGCGGGGCCCATGTTCCATCCCCAGCAAGGAACAGAAGTTGGCAGCTTCAGCCACATGTTCCTGGGCTCAGAGTTAAGGATAGAAGAAAGGCGTTATGAAATAAAGTCACTGAGACCATGCATGTGTCAGGGGTATCACTGAAAGGAGGCCTAGTAGAGGTCATTGTATGAAACTATGAAGTTGAAGCCAGATTGCCTTGAAGAGCCCAAGGTGTTAGAGATGCCAGAGTCATGGGATACTGGCCAAGAAGAGCTACTAACAGAAAGTGAAACCATTCCAAGAGAAAGAAATGTGCTGCAGTCACAAAAGTAAATGAACTGGAGATCTGAAGAGAGTTTTACCATCAGACATGGAGATACAGAGTTTGGAGTCTGCACAGCTCTTTTTGATCTTGTTCTGGTCCAGTACTTCCTTGCCATGATCCCTTCCCTTTGTTTTGGAAGGGTAATGTATTTCCTGTGCCACTATGTGTTGGAAGTATGTGATCTGCTTTTTGATTTTGAGTTTATAGGGGATTAGATTTAAGAGAGTGCAAGAATCTCAGAAAAAAAAATTTGAACTTTGGATTTTAAAACATTGTTGAGACTATGAGGGATTTTGAAGTTTGAATAAGGGCAATTTTCATCATGATATTGTTACAAATTTATGGAGGACCGTGGGTTGAATGTGGTAGTTTGAATGTAATTGACACCCATAATCTTATAGGGAGCGGCACTATTAGAAGGGGTGGCTTTATTGGAGTGGGTATGGCCTTGTTGGAGAAAGTGTGTCACTGTGGGGGTGGACTTTGTGGTTTCCTATGCTCAGAATAGTACCCAGTGTCTCAGCTGACTTCTTATTGTCTGCAAGATGTGGGACACTGAGTTACTTCCCCAGCACCATGTCTAGCTGCATGCTGCTATACTCACCACCATGAGGATAATGGACTGAGTCTCTGAAAATGCAAGTGAGTCACCCAGATTATACGTTTTTCTTTATAAGAATTGCCATGATCATGGCCTTTCTTCACAGCAGTAGAAACCATAACTAAAACAAATACATTTAAAGAATATCTATCTCTCTATCTTCTAATTGTTATATCAAAAGTTCCAGTAACAGACTGATATGGAAAGTATTCAAGCAGGCAAGGTGGCTCAGCAGGGAAAGGCAATTGGAATACAAGCCTGGTAGCATGCATTTAATTCCTAGAACTGACATGTCTTTTAATCTCCTCATGTATGCCATAGGACATATATTGCCACAGAGACACATTATACATGGGTCCACACATGCAACCAATTAAATACAAATAGCATCAACTTCTTCTACCACTTAGTTTTACTTTAATGAACAATGAAATATGAAAAATTTTAGATTGCTTTATTTTCCTCATCCATCAATTATAAAGGCCCATTATCTGAGACAACAATTAAAATGTAAAATGCACTTTCAATTGAGAGGAGAATGTAATGAAAATTAATATGTGTATCATATCTGTAGAGAAAATTGACTTAAATGAGAAATACATGAAATAAAAAAACATAAGAAAAATTCCATGATTCATTCACTATTCATAAAGTTATACTATAAAAATATCTTGATTTTTTCTTTTAAACAACAACATTAAGAAACTATTTTCAATAGAAAAATTAATTTTCCATATATAAATTATAGTAAAAATGCATGAAGCCTCTTGTAGCTGCTTAATTGTTTTACATTATTTTTGAAGAGACTTTGTAAATTCAAATTCTTAATTTCTAATTATAAGAGACTAAATATATTATATCAGTGAATTAAATTTATAAATGTAAGCTGCCATAATCACCATAGTTCAGCAGATTATAGATAATCTTAGTCGATTTGACTATATCAATAACTCCTGTGTAGAAAATTAGCAACATTATTGTACTCTGAAGGAACATCTAAGGTCTACAGTAACACTGAAACAGTCGTTAAATTTTCCCTTGTTGCAAGGAAGTTCATTTCTTAAAATGTGGATTATAATGCAAATATAATAATTATATTATATCGTAATATAGTAATATTACAATGCAAATAATAGTATCTAAATTATTAATTTTATTAATTAATCTCCTGCATTTTTTATAAGAGATGCAATAAAGTCAGAAATTGACCATATAAAAATATCCTAAGTACATCCCATTTCTAAAAAAGGGGGGAATTACTATTTTATTTTCTGCCTCTAAATTTGAAAGCTCTCTAAAGTCTAAGAGAAATTAAAATTTGCAAGTGTACATAGAGGATTTTAATTTAATATACATTTCAACTCAATAAGCTCAAGGTAGTGTAAGAACAGCACACAATGGTTATCACTGAAGAAATTTAGTAGTATCTAGCATAAGGGTGAAAATGATAAAGCCAAGAAGAGTACTTCCATGTTGCTTCAAACAATAGAAAAATAATACAGATTCTCAAAGAAATGATGGAGTGCTATTGTGCTGTTAAAAAATAACATCATGAAATTTGAGATCATATGGATGGAACTAGAAAACAATCATCCTAAGTGAGGAAACTCAGACCCAGATATACAAGCATGGTATGTACTCACTTAAAGCGGCTATTAGCTGTAAAGGATAACCATTCTACAATCCACAGACCCAAAGAACCTAAGTAACAAAGAGGGCTCAAGGCAGGAGGCACATGAATCTTCCTAGAAATGGGAAATAGAATAGATATCAAGGGTGGACTGGGAACAGCTGGGGATGGGAACAGAAGGAATCAGGTTGGGAAGGATGGAGGGAGAGAGTACTAGGAGAGACCCTTGGGGCGCATTTCAGCAGTGAGGTAGAAATTTAGTGCAGTGAAATCTCCCAGGAATCTATGAAAGTGACCCTAGCTAAGATTCTTAGCCATGGGGCATATGGAGCCTGAGCTGCCCAATTTTTTGTGACAAGGCCAGACTACCAGTAGCGGGATTGGAACCCCAATCCATCCACAAAACCTTCAATCTATAATTTGTCCCACCTACAAGATGTTCTGGCGTAAAAGTGGACCAGAAACTGTGGGAGTGATCAACAATTAAGACTGATTCAGCTGGGGATCCATGCCATGAGTGAAAGTCTAATCCTGACAGGACCCATAGGCTAGATAGTCCAGAAACCTAGAATAGAACCAAACATGACTGCCAAAAAAAAATCTCAAGAAATATAAAAGTCTCAAAAGTTAATGAAATCATTCCTTGATTCCTAATGATATTCTGCTATTGTCATAGATCTCTGACTAGCACAATTGTTATCCAAAAGCCTTCATCTTGCAATTGATGGAAAAAGATGCAGAATCCCAGAGCCAAACTTCAGGCAGAACATGAGAAATCCTGCTGAAGAGAGGGAGGGAGGACTGTAGCAGCCAGATGGGTCAAGGGCACCACAAAACTCCCACAGAATCAATTAACAGAGACTGAACCAATAACCAAGGAGCCTGCATGGGACTGACATAGACCCTCTGCATATATGTTACTGTTGTGTAACTTGATCTTGTGGGACTCCTAACTGTGGGAGCAGGGCCTATCTCTGACTCTTTTACAGGCTTTTGGCATCCTATTCTTGCTGCATTCCTCTTCCAGCCTTACTATGAGGAGGGTGCCTAGTCTTACTGCAAATTGATATGCCATGTTTTATTGATATGCATCAGAGGCCTTTCCTCTTCTTGAGAGAGATGAAGGAGTGGTTGGGTGGGAGGGAAGGGTTTGGTGAGGGACTGAGTGAAGAAGAGGGAGGGGAAATTTCATTCAGGATGTAAAATATAATAAGGAAAACATGAAGAAAAGTATTTCTAAAGAGAGCAGAGAGACTAATAAAAGGAGTTTCATTCTTTTTTATCTCAAGGATTTTAATTTCCAGGTGATTGCAACACTATATAATTTTATAACTATATACATTATTTATCTATACATATACACATACACATATATCTGTAATGTATGTCTATATCCACTATTATGAATACTACCCACATATACACACTTAAAATTACCTCACATACAAATACTCCCATATAGTTTCATGTATACACATTAGTATACACAAACATGCATACCTTCTTTTCTATTAAAAAATTCAAATAATCCTGGGATAGTTGGAGTCATTATCTTTTGTCCCCCTTTGTTCTCAATTCATGTTACAGTATGGACTAAATGCTATGGGACATGCTTAGATGAGATGTAAAATGTGCTAAAATATATCTAGGCCATTAGGTTCTGGCCCCCATCACTCCTGTATATGGGCCTGGTTTACATACAGAAATAAAAGACAAGGAGGTAGATATAAGAAAAATTAGGAAGTATCAAATGATGAGGAGATTTAGAAGTTAGAGGATTTTATTATCACTATGACTGATAAAAAAGCAAATGAATAAATTAAAACTAGAGGGTCAATAAAAAGAATTCACAGGAAAAGCAAAACAAACAAACAAAAAACCAGAAAGACAAAAGAGCAGACAAGTTGAACATAAGAAGGAATATGAGAGAAAGAGAAAGTAGAGGTATTCTTCAGCAAATGGATTTAATCTGCCAAAAAACATGTGATTTTCATTGAAGAAATACAAAATCATGTTTTATTAAACTCCATGCTTTTCCTGGTACTGGTGGTACTGTTTTTAAGCATTATGATGAAAAGTGAAAGATTGAATAATATATCATTGGGAGTTTTGCTAATGCATAACTTCATTTATTTCCTACAACACCAAATATAGCTCCATAATGAACTTGGAAAATTTATAATTCGTTTTCATTTCATCTGGAATCTATTAACCATTGTTACACAGCTGCCCGAAAGAACCCTTCTCTCTGCTCCCCCTCACAATGTATTACAGGTTTGTTTTTTTTTTTCAGCTTAAAAATCATGCAGAAACATTCACCACTATGCCTGAGGGAAACTATTCACAACAATCTTTCCCACATAAAGCATAGGATCACAGGGAGAATTAGACTTCAAATAAATTATGATTTGATTCTGTGAGTTCTGAAATAAGAAGCCAGAATATAAGTTTTTTTTTTTATTTGTTTGTTTTGTTTTTTTGCTCTTTATTGGGAATGGGATGGTTAAGTCATGCTGCTCAATGATTATTTTAAATTATAAAGATTTACTTCATCACTTTACATGGTGTGTGTGTGTGTGTGTGTGTTTGTGTGTGTGTGTGCCATGACACATAGAATCCCCTAGCATTGGACTTACAGGCATTTGTAACCTGCCAGACAAGGGTACTGGGGACTTGACTAGGACTCAGTGCAGGAACAGTAATTGCTTTTAATTGCTTATTGTCTCTCCAGCTAAGATTTTAAGTGATTTTTACCTATCTGTAAAAGCTGTGAAATTCCTGTGAGTACTTATTTGGGGAAGGTGGTATACAAATAACATTGTGTAGGTAGAAAATTCACAAGTAGGGTTTGGAAATAAGAACAGCTGTCTTCAAACTTTCAATGTGTTTATTATAACCTACTTTCTCTCTTTTTTCTTTAAAAACATGCAATATTGTAGATTCTTTTATCTTATATTACTTTTTCAAGTCCACATAGAAAATAATGGTATTATTATAACATTCTTTGTCATAACAAATTGTCTTCAACTGTCCTCCATAGTTGTCCTTTGCCTCTTTTGCTGATTGCTTCCTCTCACCTCCTAAATAGTTCTGTCTTCTACTTTCTTCTCAGTTGTAGACCACATCCTTCTCATTTTTAAGATCTCCTCTTCTCCTCATAGTCTCCTTTTTAGTTTGATCAGACCTTTGGACAAATACCTCTCCCCATGCCGTGTCTGTGTGTGTAGGTGTGTGTGTTGGTCAGAGGTCAATCCAGATGTCATTTCTCAGCTGCCATTCACTTTGTTTTGAGGTTTGAGGAAGGGTCTCCCAGTGAACCCGGAGCTCACTGCTAGCTTGCCAGGAAGCCCCAGGTATATACCTGTCTCTTTATTTCCAGTGATAGAATTACAAGTTTGGGTGACACCACACTCAATTTTTTAATGTGAGTTATGGGAATTTAATTCAAGTCTTCATGCTTGCATAACAAGAATTTTACAAAAAGAGACTTCTCCCCAGCTCCTCTAATTCTTGAATACATTTTGTGCCATTTTCCTTTTTGGAATTGACTTACTTCATTTAACATAATGATTTCCGATTTGGCGCCACCCTTTTCATGGCGGCGGGTCCTTGGTGAGTGCCACAGCTTCAGCTCCATCAGCTCAACTGAGGGTAAGATCAACTCTAGCCACTAGCCTCTCTGCTCGATTAGGAGACTTCCTCTCCCCTTTCCTCAGCTTTTCTGTGTCCCACACCCCAGAGTGTCCCTGGGCAAGGCTCCCCTTTGACGGAGGCCCTGGTTCCCCTTGGGAATTGGCCTGCGGC
>JAQHUG010000158.1:3507163-3538461 GCA_028555095.1 Dicrostonyx torquatus
TATCCTGCCCCATCTTAAGGAAGCAGGGGGAGGGCTGTGGGGTTGGGAGGGAGCGGCAGGGCCGGGAACATGGGGAGTAAACGTAAAATTTTCCTGTAATAAAAAAAAACCATAATGATTTCCAACTGCATCCACCTAACTGAAAATATTTTTTCTTAGTTTTTACCTATGTCTTCATAAATTTTCATTGTGTACATGCAGCACTCATTTTTATCCATTCATCTGCTGATGGACATCTAGGAACGCTCTATCTCTTACCTCATATAAACAGCCAATGAATGAGCATGGAAGTTCACATCTCATTTTAGAATTTTTTAAAATGGTAGCTCTGTTTTCAGTTTTAAAAGGAAGCTTTGTACTGACATGTAGTGGCTGAATCATTTTACATTTTCACCATCAGAGTATGTATAAGGAATCCACTTCCCCTCTTTGCTCACATCCTTATTAATGTCTATGGCCTTGTATTTTGCTTTTGATGGCCATTCTGACTGAGGTGAGGCTATCAAAGCAGTGTTAATTTGTATTTTTTGACTGCTCAAGAATTTGAAAGAAAAAAATCAAACATGTATTGTTCATTTGTATTTATTCTTTGTGGGCCTAATTTCATTTAAGATATTTACAAGCAGGCTCCAGCCATACTTGTTTTTCCTTGGCAGCTGCAGGCCTGCTGCCCACAAGACAAAGGGTAGGACAAATGGCTCCTTCCCCTGTATTGTTGTGTAGATCGCCTGGGAAGAAATGTTGATCCCAAAGCTGGTGAAGTAAAGTTGCAGGTGTTGCTAGCCCAGTGTCCCCCAGAAAAGGAATATTAATGAGGATTCCACCTTGGGTTTACTGGAGGGATAAGAGATATTTGGAGAATAAATGCGGGGAGTTCTTCAGGATGAAAAATGCCTGAGATGCCCCTTTGTGATGACGGTGTGAACTGTGTCTCGTTATTTCCACGCGCTTCTGGACCAATATACTTAGGGCAAGGTATTAGTTTCTATGTTGGGGCCACGGTCCCTGACAGTTCTTTCAAGAACTCCCTATTGACTTCATTGGCCCATTTATTGAATGGTTAGTCTATTCCTATTGGCATGAGTTCCTTGCTTAATATTGCTTATGTTGTTTTGTAACTTTAGACTTAATATCTGTTCCTATTGTATACAGTTTTGTATTGGGTTTGGATCGCTCTTATTTAGACAAAATGTGGAGATGATGGGGAAGCCTCATTAGCCAATTATCTTTAAAAGATGGATTCAAGTTAAGGTGTGGCTTTCTGAGAACTGGGAGAGAAACTGGCACAGGACCCAGGTGCGCTCTCTGTGTTTCCCATGGGGCACAACTGAGCTTGGAATTCTCGTTCCTCTTTTGTGAGTTTCCACCTTATAATAAATAAAAATATAATTGTTTTATCCTTTAGCTAGCCTGATTATATCCCGAATCGAGCCAATTTCTACAAGTGCATGTGCTTGAGTTTGTTGACAGGTGTGCAGATGCCAGAGATCATTAATCAGGAGCCATCCTCCTTGTTTCTGAGATAGGGTTTTTCACTGGGGACTGGGGCTTAATGATTAGGTTAGCCTGACTAGCCAGAGAACCCCTGTTATCCACTTGTCTCTGATCTACCAGCACTGGCAATGTAAGCACATGTTGCCCCACCTGGCATGGGGATTGAAATCAGGTCCTGTGTGCATGGCAAATACTTTATTGACGGAGTTAGTTACACAGCAATGCCATTTGAATTATCTTCGTAGAGAAAAACTACTGGATCAGACTGTAAAAAAAGGTCATAATATTCCAGTTTTGTCAAGAACTATGGTTAAGAAATAGTTGACTAAGTTGTATGGTAATGTGAAAATAAAGATTTAGGCAGCATTCTACTGAATAACTAGGATAAGAATATGTGTGAGATACTTCCATTAAAATTTTTATTATTACCTGAAGAAGTGTATTAATTCACTCCCATACAATGCTACTTAAAACATCACTGTCTTCTTGTTAAGCAAAAGGATGTAAGATAAATGCAAAAGAATGTAATAAATGCAAAAATACAAAGCTGCATTTCGAAAATGCAGAGCTTGCAAATGGGTGGTAGGTGCAGTTTAGTTTCCAAGAGGTATGAAATACATAATTTAATAACAAATGTCAGTTTGTATACTAAAACCTGTTCATAAATGAAATAAAACAATTAGATATTCATCTGCCTTGATAATGTTTACCATGAATTTCATCATTCCAAGTCAAACACAATGTATCTGTTAAAAAATTTGTGCACTGTCATTGGAGGAAGATAGAACTGAGTGCATGGTGCTTTTACATATTTGAGTCTGTGCATCTGTGCATCTACCTGTGTTTGTGTCTTCAGCTTAAGATGTGAAAACAATAATATAAATAATCAAAATATATATTCATTTTGTTAACTAAAAGATATACACATTTACGCATGCACACACACACAAATACACATATTCCTTATTATTTACATGGAACATGTTCTAAGACTTCCAGTGAAACAGTGGATATTTCTGAACCATATTTGTTTTTTGTTATATACATATCTACCGTAAAATATATTGTACAAATTAGTGATTGTATTAGACAAATAATAAAATGAATATTATAACAATATACTGTAACAAAGGCTATATGAATATGGTCTCCTTTGCACTTTCTCACAATATCTAGGTTTTGCCCTATTTGTGGTGATTTGATGTGATAAAATGTTTCTGTGGTGATACAAAGAGAAGCAAATGACATAAAGTCAGTCTGTTCTCTCTTTCTGAACAAAAACACTGTGTCATTGCAATATCTCATCTTGTAACTGACATGGTTACTAGATGATGTGGGACTCCCCTCTGTATGCTGTGAATACCATTGGTTAATAAAGAAACTGGCTTGGCCTGATAAGGTAGAACAAAGATAGGTGGGGGAAAACTAAACTGAATGCTGGGAGAAAGAAGGGTGGGGTTAGGGAGAAGACATGGAGACATCAGAGGAGACAGACATGAGTCACCAGCCAGAAACTTGCTGTAGGCCACGAGCCTCGTGGTAAAATAAAAAATAATGGAAATGGAGTAAAACTAGATGAAAGAGCTAGCTAGCAGCACACTTAAGTGATTGTCCAAGCAGTGATTTAAATAATATTGTTTCTGTGTGATTATTTCTGGAGTATGGGCAGCCAGGAAATGAACAAGCAGCCTCCCTACAACACTAGATGATCAATGAACAGAAGAAATTGTATGAGTACACTGGACAAAGAGATAATTCACATCTTGTGTGGGAAAGAACCAGAAGGAACAAAATTTTGTGAAACTTCTCAGATATTTTATCATGTACAATATAATACAAGGTTATTGTTTATTCCTTGAACTTTCTGTTTACTACTTATAGATTACAGTCTTTCATGAATAGCAAACTGTAGAACCTGAAACCATGGAAGAAGATGGACTGTTATGTTAATATATAGGCATATCTTTAATATTTATTGTCCATAAATAACAGTAGTTTCAATAACTAATTTTCTATTTATTTTTTCAGTTTTTCAAGACAATGTTTCTACGTGTATCCCTAGCTGTCCTGGAACTTGCTCTGTAGATCAGGATCGTCTTGAAGTCACTGAGATCCACCTGCATCTGCCTCCCAAGTGGTGGGCTTAAAGGTGTGCAACATCACTACCTTGCTTACTTTCCAAAGCTTTGCAATTACTCAGATTCAATGAAAATTTGCCTTTCAGGTTTTGAGAGCTGGACAAGCCCATGTCCAGAAAAACTTTTTCTTTGCACAGAAAAATAAATTAATAAAAATTAACAGATTTTGAATTCTGTCTCTTCGCCAAGGCTAGCAATGTGAGAGAGTAGTTTGCCTTGTAGTTTTGGACAGTAGCAGCATGTCATAATTACAGTCAGCTATGTAATAAAAACAGTGCTTTATTTTTGAGTAGCCTATTGGTAGGTGGTAGCACTGTGGAACATGACCATAGCTGGAGTAACTTCAGGTCAAATGATTTTTGAAGAATAAACATTCCTGTAGGCCATTCCTGTTACTATCTTCTTTGCTTCTTGGTTGCCATACAGTGAGCATCTCTGCTCCCACCTATCCTTTCCCATGATCTTCTGGACTTCACTGGAGGCTCAGAAGCTAGAGATCTAGCTAACTACAGACTTAAGGCTCTGAAGCCACAAATCAAAATAAATCAGCTCATCTTTTAAATCATTTCTCTTAGCTCATTGTGATAAAAAGTTATCTAGAACAAGTGTAGAGTCACTTTCCTAAGATCAGTAAAGCAACCATGATGAATAATGCCCTCTCACTCTTCAGAGATGTTCGTATACTCCAATATAATGTATAGAAAGATTAGACCATGATTTTTTTCAGAGCTTACCCTGTCACCAAGTAGGATTTTGTGTGTAGACTTATCTTTTTCTACTAACTTCTTTCTTTCCTTCCTCAATCAGATTTTCTCTGTTCTAAAATCTTCAACTCCCTGAGTAACACAAGTGCCTGTAATTAGTTTTTAAGTCTACGATTTTTTAGCTATTGGGTAGAAGTAGAAATCCGTACACTGTCACATACTGCATCAACCATTTTGTATATAGAATGAAAGTTAAAAGCAAACTTAGAATTTAAAGTTACAATATTTTCCATGTTCATTGTTTAATAAATAATTGTATATCAAGTACTATAAAGTGATGAACATTGAAACCTATTCTCAGTTTTTATTTTTCAAAGAAATCAGTAATAAAGAGGTGGGACAGTGCAATTGAACAGAAATCTTTTCTGCAAAGCAAACTTGCCCAAGCTAATAGCAATACTTTTAGAGGGATAAATATTATTCATGTAAAACTGGAAATGACACCCCACTGTCCTACTCTCCAAGTATACTGTTTGATCAAAAGACAAAACATAGTTATACTCACATAAACATATAGGTTTTATTTTTTGTTTTACATTTATGTCTGTGATCTATTTTGAATTAATATTTAAATAAATCATGAAGTTTATTTTGTTTTTCTGTGTGGATATCTACTTAGTCCATCACCATTATTTTCTAGAACTTGTGTTCTCCAAAAAGACTGGCTGTCTGCAGTCTTTGGCTTAATCATTAAGAATATATTTTATTTATTTTTTTGTTTTGTTTTATTTTGGTTTTTCAAGACAGGGTCTTTCAGTACCTATGGAGCCAGTCCTGGAACCCACTCTGTAGACCAGGCTGGCCTTGAGCTCACAGAGATCCACGTGCTTCTGTCTTGCAAGTGCTGGAATTAAAGGTGTGTGTCACCACCACCTGACTTTATTTCTACTTTAGTATTTAGAGAAATAACATATATCAGGGGCCGGAGCTTACAAAGAAGCAATGCCATAATCGTTCTCTGACTTTGGACAAATGGTGGTCTGCAGCCATACCATAAAATTCCTCTTAACTCTGGGCAAATGGTAATTTACAGCCACACCATAAATCCCTTCTGCAGCTCTGAGCAATTGGCAGCCGATATGCAATTCTCAGGAAAGCTGCAAGATGCTCTGCCAAGATTAGCACAACAGCCAAGGGACCCACCCTGACCCGGTATTCCCTGAATTCCTCTGCCTCTATCCCCCCTTTCTTCTTGCTTCTGCAAGATTCTTCCATCTCGCACCCTTCCCCCTGCGGTACAGGGTATATAAACCCTGTCCCACTTTCAATAAATGAGACCTTGACGTGACCCAGACTGACTCTGTCGTTCTTTCTCCGCTTGGTCTCCTTGTCTTTCTTCCCCCATTGGTCTTTTTAGGAGGCACCCCCTAGGCCATGCGAATAACTGGACCTGCTAGACAGGTCAAACATAATTTTAAGGCAATAGCTATCATGGACTATATTATTTCTGTCAAATGAGACATAGTAATCAAATACCTCTCTTTATTTTGATTCCCATGCAATTTAAGGATTCATAAGACATTTGCAATTTAGTAAGCTATGTGGTGCCCCAATTATACTCAAAATGAATAACTAGAGAAGAAATAGAAAAATAGAGGTATTACTGCTTATTTTTAATATTGTACTTTAGGTCAATTTTTATTTCCATTTGATACTTAAGAAGAAGATTATGAGATTGACATATTGCCTACTGTACTAAGGAATAGAAGGAAAGAGTATTCAGAGAGATGACTCATATATGGGGACTCTTCAGGGGAGAGGTAGAAATTTAATACTATGAAAACTCCCAGGAATTTATGAGGGTGGTCCTAGGGAAAACTTCTAGCAATGGGGGATACTGACCATCTTGTGTATTTAGGCAGGTCTTCCAGGGGAGGACTTGGGACACCAATCCAGGCACAAAACCTTTGACCTACAATTTGTCCTGCTGGCAAGATGTGCTGGAGAAAAGGTGGCACAGAGCTTGTGGGAGTGGCCAACCAATGATTGGTCCAACTTAAGTCCCATGCCATGAGAGGAAGTCCATGCTTGACACTGGAGTGGCAGGAAAAGAGGCTAGATAGCCCAAAGAACTAGGTTAAAAACCAAACACTTCTGGAATAAAAAATAGTCAATGAAATAATTCATAATGATATTCTGCTATTCCCATAGACTGGAGCCTGGCATAATCATCATCAGATAGGCTTCATCGTGTACCTGATGAGAGTAGATGTACAGACCCCCATCCAAACATTAGGCACAGCTCAGGAATCCTGCAGAAGTGGCACAGGAAGATTGTAGGAGCCAGAGGCTTAGGAGTATATCACAATAACATGGCCCACAGAATCAACTAAACAAGGTATGGGTTTGATGTAGGTCCTCTGCATATATGTTACAGTTATGCACACTGGTGTTCTTGTGGAACACCTAACAGTAGGAATAGGTATGCCTCTGACTCCGTAGCCTACTTTTGGAACCCATGTCACTGGGTTGCCTCATCCCGCCTTAATATGAGGGTTTGTTCCTATTCTTATTTTAACTTGTTATGCTGTGTTTCATGGATATCCTTGAAAGTCCCGCCCTTTGCTGAAGGAAAACAGAAGAGGAATAGATCTGTGGGGAAAGGAGGGATGAAACTGTGCTTGGGATGAAATACATGAGAGAAGAATAAATTTAAAAAAAGAAAAGGATAAGAATTAGATGGCATTTGGCAAATTTAAAAAGCTGTATAGACAGACAGTGCTTAGTAGAGCCAACTGTCTTGTAGGAATGGGATCTGTTTAAATTTAGCCAGACACATTTTATTTAGAAAAACAAAAATTAGTTTAGCTATAGAAAACCTTAAAATTTATAGCCATTGTTAAATCCCCAGTTGTATATTTCTTCACAGTTCAATCCATTAATGAAAGAATAAATGTCACATGATAGTGATAGTTGTGATAGAAGGGAATATATATTTTAAATTTTTTTCTGTGTAGGAAAATACAAATTTTGCGGAACAAAATAATTATATGTATTTATCTAGAAGTTTCTTTCTGTTATAATTTCTGGTTCTTATGTTTAGCATCTTATCTTTCCACTAAATTAATATCCTACCTTGTAAAACTGTTGGAGGCATAAAAATTAGTCATTGGAGGTTAAAATAGTCACATATCAGCCACTTCACATTGTTTAACATTTATACATGAGATATACATGTTAATATTGAGTGATAAATGGTTTTATATATATATATATATATATAAATTTACAGTATTTAAAATATATCCAAAAGCAGATACTTGCACATATATTTCACATATTTTAATGATTGTTTTCCTTTAGGAATTAAGCAATTGGTTTATATTCCATCCCTGAATCTAATGTTTCTCTATTTTACACACATGCAATCTACAAAACTTTCCTAATTAATTATGCTGGTTTAATATGCATTGTTGTTATATTCTAAATGCTTTTTCTTTTCTTAAGTTTTTATTTCAAAGTCTAATCCCTGCTGTATTTGAAGAATAGTGTTAGGAAGGGAAATCTTTTGGAGGTTATTAGGTCATCATGAATAAAATTCGTATACATATAATAGAGGCTGACAGAGAAATTTTAGTCTTTTCCATAAGATGAGTACACAGGGAAAAGATACCATTTTTAAAATAAGGAATGAGTGTTAAAAGAACTGAGTTTGCTAATGTTTTGATCATGAACTTCCCACACTCCAAATCAGTAAGTAGTAATTTCTGTCATTTATCAGTTGCCCGGTCTAAGGCATGTTGTTTTAGAAGCCCTGAATTATGAAGACCAAGTTGCTTTTCCATTTTATGAAGTTTTTTTTTTTTTAATAGAAGGTTTCTTTGTAGCTCTGGTTGTCCTAGAACACACTCTGTAGTCCAGGCAGGCCTTGAATTCAGAGATGTATCTGTCTCTGCCTCTTTTGAATGGCTGTGATTAAAGGAATGTACCCATCGCCACCACCACCTGGCTCTAAGTTGCTAAACAATTATAGTTATTTCAGAGAAAAAGTGAAAAAATGACAAATATCAGCTCTCCTATAATAACAAAAAGAAAGACTATCATAAATATAATGTACTGATGAGTCTGGGATGTAATTCTGCCTCTTGTCTTCTCTCAGTACTCAAAATGTATGTTTATGAAAAACGTTTAATGAAAGAGGAAAAGATTCAATCATCCTCACCGTGCTCTGAATTTCTGTAGTATTTATCGTGAATATTTCTTGGAATTTACCTTGTTTATGTATCACAGTTACATATATGAGGAAATTGAACAACAGTGTTATCCCATCGTCAGCACCACCACCACCATTACATTTATTATCGTGGTCATTTACAAGGTTCAGATCATTCCAAAAACAACTCCAATAAGGAAAGAGGAGTTCAACTCACATAAAAATAAGATGGAAAATTTTTCTATTAAAATTTGACAAATGAGCTTCAAGTGATGACTCAGTGATTAAGAGCACTTAAGAGCACTGTCTGCTCTTCCAGAGGACCTGGGTTTAATTCTCAGCACTCATGTGGCAGATATAGCTATCTGGATCTGAAGATACAGGGGATTAAATGGCTTCTTCTGGTGCCAGATTTCTAAAGGTACCATACACTATTCATGTAGTGCATCAAGACACACACCAATTCACATAACATGAAGTAAAATTTCAACAAAATGAGTTTTCCTCAGTGTATTTTACCTTATGGTATCTCTATCAAGGTTGAGATATAACATTCCTTAAATAAAGGCCCTCCATGAACAAGAGTTTGCCTCAAGAAAAGAGAAAATTGGATTATTTATATGTTTTACTACAGGCAAACATGATGAGTTGTACTTTTAAAAGTGTAGATGAGAGGCAAGAATATTACCCATGTGCAATTAACAGAAAATCCACTTATATACATGGCAGCATTAGGAAAACTGTAGTGCCTGTTGTAATGTTCTATAATAATGAAAATAACCAATCAGGGCAGTAAGAGGAACCAGGCATCTTGCTTTTTCTACATTCCCAATTGTACATTTTCTCTGAGCTAGGTTGTACTAAGAAGTGACCTGATTGTGATGACATGATAGATACAGCAAATAGTAATGTGATAAATCCTATACCATTCCAGCAGTGATTTGTGTTCTCTCTCACACACGGTTTATAGCCTGTAATATATTTTATTTTATTGTCATACTAGGGGAAATGGCCACTGGAATAGGAGAAAGATCATTGGAGGTTAAAACATTAGATGGAAATATAAAATAGTACTCACATATTTTCTCCCAGCATGCCATTTTCCACTAAGCACTGCCAGCTTCTTTAGAGTACTTATTCCTAGTTAATCATCAAGCTCTCATTTTATAAAATTTGCCTCTACATGGCATTTTTCCCTTTAAGAAATTAGTAATGAATTATACTTAAGTAGTAAGAACATAATGAAAGGTACAGCAACAAAACAGTAAAAATTAAAAAGTAAGCATAGCTTGATGTATAAACTGTTCTAATATGAATTATTATAACTATACAGTTATAATAATATGTTTCAATATAAATACATGTTAACTTAGGAGACATTTTTTCAATGAAAGAAGATATTGTGGCTATATCCAAGTTGATTCAATTTTTATGATGATTTTAAGTAGATTTTTCTCTCAAGTTGTGATCTCAGATAAGACAGTTTCATCAAGATTTTTCCTAACATATTGATACTTTATAAATTTCCCGAATTTATCACTGTTGTGTTAAAGCCAGTAAAATAAAATGTTATGTTTTCCTACAGAGAAACCCTGTCTTGAAAAGCCAAAAGAAAAATCAAAAAATGTCATGTTTTCTTGTGTTGTGATTACTCAGAAAGAGTGACTGAGAAAACTATTTAATTTTAAATAACTTATTTCTCAGGTGATCTCAAGAATTGTAGTTAAAAATTGGTAAATGAAACAGTGAGAATAAAGGCAGTACAGAATTAGTTCATGGGCAGGTTGTTGCTGTGAGCAACTGTGGTTCAATATCATATGATATCTCTAGGACATCCTATACTTATTCCCTGGGGACAAGAAAGGTTAGGCATTGAATATTCTCTTCTGTAATCTTTTCTGATGCAATTAATTAATTAAGTCAACATTGTTTTCTAGTGGACTGAATTTTTGTGGATATAGCGTCCTTCAAGGTAAGTCTCATTTTATGTATAAAAATGATTAGGGAAAAGGGATCACCTGAAGCCCACCAAATTTATTTTCATGCACAATATAAATTTTTATTTTTATTCCATACTGATGACATCCCACATTGTCTGACACCATCATACAGACTTAAACAGTTCTGGAGATAATCCAAATTATAATGTTGTTTCACTTTTTCCACATTCTTTGAAATTTATTTTCCATGTTTGCCACACTGTAATTTACCAAGGATTTCCCTTAATTTATTGGGTAGGACAGATGAATATCAATATCACATTAGTTTATACACCATAAAAAGGAAACTTATAAATCAAATGTTTCTTTAATTCACAATTATAGTCTTGAGTTTAACCCCACAACTAATTGCTATTTTGTCTCCCACATTTCTTTCCATTTTGGTCCTTATTATACCTAAGGCCAATATGTTTATTCATAAAATACATAAAATTACTGCCATGCTTAATGTGTTAATAAATATAGTCAGGGTGATTTAATTTTGAATAATAAAATGTTTCATTTGTTTTAATTAATACAGTATCACAAAGTATATTAAGACTTAAAGGAAAATCTGAATTCTCTCAGGCTCAATGTACTTTTTAAACACAGGGTAGTTAATTTCACTGTCTATGAAAAGAACCATATATAATGTCAGTAAAGAATTAAAATTTTTGTGAAAAGCATCAAAATAAATAATTAAATAAAAATAACTCCTGGCATGTGGCTTTCTGACACAGAGCTTAGCGATTATAAAGTATGGATACATTTCAGAAGCAATTTGTTATACCCTTATATTCATCATACCGTTATATTCATTATACCCTTATATTCGTTATGCCCTTATGCATCTTAGATATTTTCTTTCGTCAGAGAAGAGATTGGAAATTATAAAATAATGAATGTGTTCATGTCTTCATTAAGTTCCCATGACACAGCTGTGCATTAGACCATGTAAGTATTAACATGTCATATCGTTTGGAGTTCAGGGTATCTGTGAGGTTGTAGAAAGGTCAGAGTGGACCACATGATTAGGCTCTAATCAGTCATACATTTGTTCTGCTTTCCTATTGCTACTGCTGTTCATCCTTTCTTGGTAAATCAGAACTCCTTCAGAATGTAGTTCTCATTTGCTTGTGGGAAGATTAAATTAAGGGTAAAAATGTAGTAGTAAATATACTTTAGCTTTACTTAGAATAATCATTTCGTACACCATAATTTAGCAACTTTCACATACCATCATTTCCTGTTGGTGATGAAAGAAGATGAGAGAGAGAGAGAAAGAGAGAGAAAATACAATATGTCTGTTGCACTCCTGACCTCACAGTCACTGTGGATAACCAGAGAAGAACTTCACAAGATTACATAAGATTGTCCTGCAGACATCCAATCATGGATAACAGAATAAGATGGGGAGGGGGGCTCTTGAGGCCTCCACTCCTCTTGAGGAGCTATAGCTAGTTAGTGGTTATAGTTGCTGGGGGAAATGGGAGTCAGATTCCACAATAGTATTCCCACTAGTAAATTGCCCTTGAAAGTAAGGTTTGGCTAAAAGAGATGTGCCTAGCGGTTTTGTGAAATACAATCCAGAGAGAAACTAGACTAGACTATATAGGAAGCTAGACCTGTTAGTTAAGAAAAAATTAATATAAAATGATAGGAATTAGCCATGTGTTATCTATTAAAGACCATCTTCAAATATCCTTTGATTGAATCTCATCTTTCATACCTTACTTGGTTTTTATGTGAGTGAAAGAAACATGAAATTATTTTGTTAATTGTAAAACCCCTTATCCTGTAGGAACTAAAATTATCAAATGCTTATGAATTAGAGCCCTTTAGTTTATCAACATTTCTTTTGTTCCTACATAGTAAAAGTGTAATTATTATTTTAAAAATGTATTTCTTTTCAGAGAAAATAACATGTGACATAACTCATATGGGTTCAAATTTTTAGATGGGAGAACTATGGTCTTTTCTGCTGGAAAGGTATGACAAGAGGAATATACTGTAGGAAAGGCTCAAAAGCAAGGGGTAGGAATCATGCTGTTTCACAGGCATCTAAGGAAAGCATCTTAAATGAGTGGCCAGGAATTAAAATTCTATGATTAAAGAATGACAATATATGTTTATGTATAGAATCAAGGTCAGAGTTTATGATAGATTTGCCTCTACCACAAAAATTCAGTTGTTATTTACTATTTGGTATGAATTTTCCTATCAGTATTTAGGTTGTATATTAAGAAGAATTTACTATGAATGCTTTAGATTATTTAATAAAATTAAATAAAAATTAGAGCCAAAAAGGTGTTTCTCTGGTTATCATCTTTAAAAATATGGCTAATGTGCTAAGAGAAAGGGCATACCCGGGAGACAGCTAAGGCAGGTCATAGTATAAATCTTTGTCACTACATCTGTTTCCTTCAGTTGCCTAATTATCACAGTAGGTAATATGTCAATTTCATACATCTGCTTCCTTCCACGTGGGCAGACACAGATTGTACAATGAAGGAGATGTCAAAATTCTGATAAATCTGGTTCAAATTCTAGCTGGCTATATCAACTCTCTAAGGCATAGGTTCTAGTAGAATTAAACCCCCGGTTTGGGGGTTTAATCTAGGAAATAGATAAAAAATAATTTATGAAAGTTATTTAGTACTGCACCTAGAATATAATCATTCAGCAAATGGTGTGTATTTTCATATTAGTAATTGTGCTTCAAAATGTAAATTTCTTTTAACTTAAAGACAAATACTATAAAATTTCTTTTTTGTTCACTAAGAGTTACTGGAATTTTAAAATCATAACCAAATTTAAAATAGAAGCTTAGAAGCAATAACATTGGCTATAAGAAGCAGATTATAACAAGAAAGTTGTGGGGGCGTGTTGGAGCATGTGCTTAATCCTAGCACTTAGGAGGCAAAGCAGGAGGCATATCTCTGTGAATTCCAAGGCTGTCTGGTCTACATAGTGAGTTACAGAACAGTCAGAACTACAAAGTGAGAAACTGTCAAAAACAAACAAGCACAAAAACAGAAAAATAAAAAAAAACAATAAAGCTATAGCAAAAAAAATCTAAAACTTGATGTGAAACGTGAAACACATGCTTAAATATTGTATGCTCATGGAATACAAATGCTGACTAGCTAGAGACATTTTATTAATGGTATCAATAAAATTAGTTATGTACTATTTCACATTTATTATCATAATTATATTATGGTTTTCTTTAGCCTTCTCAGGCACACAAAGATTTTGGAGCCCAGGTTAGTAAAACTTAGGAAGCATGTGATTAAACAGAGAAACAAACCCTCTTAATTATCAGATTTGTGGCATTTTCCCCTGTAGTTTCTTTATCTCTCAAACTAAAAAAAACCAACTAATACCAGTTAGCACTTCTGGGATATGAAAATACAGGATAATATAGACTTTTTTGCTTAAATATTTGCAAAAGTGATAGTTAACACAGAATCCATAGCTAAAAAGAGTAGACTTTTATATATGATAATCAAAAGGGTATCTCAGTAAAAAAAAAAAAAAAAAGGCATGCATTGGGCAGGCTATGTAGATAAAAGCTCTGCAACTGTAAAGAACTGTTCAGATCCCAGAACCCATGTAAATGCTTAAGGAGTTTAAGTGTCTTCCTAGTGCTTCTATAGGAAGATAGGATGTAGAGATAAGAAGCACTCAGGGCAGATAGCCTGTTGGTGTGCATAGTGAAAAACAACAGGTAGAAAAGGATCTTCACATGTATCATAAATACCAACACACACAAACACACACACACACACACACACACACACTGAAAAAAAAGAAAGAATGGGCATGTGACTACAATAGCCTCTATACTAAATATTATACTCATATTTCAAATATGTGAAAACTTTCTCAAACTCATTAATCATAAAACACAATGCAAATAGAAACCCCAATTCAGTACCATATCACAATATCCAGAACATAAAAAAATTAAGCAGTATTAATACTAAGCACTAGAAATTTCATCTACAATGTTCTTAGTATGATTGTGCTTTAGGAAATTTGTCTACATAATTTGGGAAATTGCTTGATCATCTAGAGGTGATTATGTGACTTTCTACGATGTAATATTTTCATTGTTGGCATCCACATAAGAAAGTAGGAGCACCCATGTAAAATAATTATAGGTTGATCAGAGTGGCTTTTTAAAAAAAGACTTTCCCAAAGATACAATCCAAATGTTCATCCAGCATACATGAGTAATTTCCATTATATTTGTACAAAGGCACATCAAACAGAGCAAATAGCGAATGCATGACAACCAAAACACATACATGTAAAGGGAAAAAAACCTATTATATACTCAGGTCTTCATAAAATATGGGTAACTATCTGTCTGAATCTGTATGTGTTCGAAGTCCATATGATGTCTTCTGGGAAAGAGTATTGACTGAGGTAATATAAAATTGGGGCTTTCACATGCTGGCAATATTCTCTTGATCTTGATAATCATGGACGTTTGCTCACTGTAAAAATTTACTTGATTATATTACATAGAGGTGTATGTAAAGTTCAGAAAAAAACATTTTAAAGAGCTTAAAAGAAGTTTTATTCTTTCATCACAAAGGCAAATAATTCCATTAATGAATGTTTGGAATTTTTTCCTTATCTTATTCTGTATCTAACCTACTTCAGTAAATCATAGATTGATAATAAGAGTCATCAGATATGAAGATACAATGAGATCTACTTGGAGAGAGGGGAAGAGAGGCAAATGAGGTTAATACATGGTAAAAATTTGGAAAATCATGTACACAACCCATTTTGTACCAATTGAAAATAAATAAAAAGAAATATAAGCATGCACATAAACATTAACATTCATTATGTGTGTGGGGGAAAGGGATAGAAGGAGTGGAAACACAGAAGAAAGTATGAGACAGAGTTATTAGAGACAATTTGCTCAAAGAAGTTCTCTTTGAGAGAATAGGGACTAACCTAGAATATACTGCTTATCATACATTCCAAATTAAAATGCAAATTGTGTCTTAAGTTTTCCCCAGGAGGAGTTATATCTGAAGCTGAAATCCACTTAACCTGGGCCATAAAATTATAAAACTGTAGCCTGTCAAACCTTTTTCATGTTACAAGTATATAGCAACAGGCTTATCCTGTAGATGATGTCATCTCTTTTTTATAATCACTCATGCTATGATGGATTTAACTATAAAAATGATAAGGTATTTTCTCCTAGCTTCTAATTAAAACAACAAGTTAAACAAATGTAAAAATCTCTCTAAATATAGCATTCGAAAAAGTTTTCAGGGATAAATGGACAAAATACCAACATGAGGAAACATACTATTTTCCATTCCTCCATGGAGAAACTGTGTAGGCCTATAAACATTGTACATATAAAGCTACTTAACTGATTGTGACTGACTTGCAGCAGTTCATTCCTCTCCTTCTAGGTTTGATGCTAGAGAAGCTGAGCAGTAGGTGTTAGCCAAGTTTCTTTTTGGCTCATGTGGCCCTTCGAATTTGTCCTTTCTCCCTTTACTTTGAAGTATAGTTTTTCATCAGGTTTGCTTTTTCCTTTCAGTTCCTACTTTGTCCTTTGATAGACTCAAAAGATTTACAGTATAGCTGAAACTAGCAACCCAGGAAGCTCCTGGCTAAGCTTGCTTTTTTGTCTGGATCTGCAGCTGCAGTTGCTCTCTGGCCAGCTGTCAATATAGATATTTCCCCCTTTTTATCGACATAAAATACATTCAACTGTAAATCCTCAGGGACTGTTGCTTAGTCCTCTTGCTTTAGCACCAAGTCTCATTGCTAGAATTTACCAACAAACATATGGTAGATGATTGGAAGGGCAGCAGAATCTGCCTGTCACTTGAATTGGTGTGATCTAATCATGCTCTAGGTCACCCAATGGAGAAATAGTCACTGTTTGGTGTCACCTTGGCCACCAGAGGAACCCTGTAAGTGGCTAGGCAGCCACAGAGAGAGCCCTTTACCTACCCTAAAACCCACAAAGTATAGGGTTAGCATTAGTGTCACCTTCCACAATCTACTTTATTGTTGTTTGATAATTCTACCTGTAACATGCAATAAGAAATTATCTGATAGTGAGAAGAGAATGAGAACTCTTCACAATGTCTGATCCCGAGAGTGTTGTAATGAGTGACAGCAAGGACCTACCAGAAAGGAATGACACTGGCAAGTTTATTAACCCCATTGTTCTTCTTACTCTTTTTTTTTTCTTTAATAATCTTTCTTTAATAAAATTCCTTTGCTGAAATACTACATCGAAGTAGATCAGAAAACAAAATCAAAACTCTTCTTGAAGATCTCAGGTTTGTAGTAGATTTAGGAAATGGGATGGTGGTGTGGGAGAGCAGGTGGGCATTTCAGTAAATGAATACCTTCTACATGGCATTTGTAATTTATTTCATCAGATAACAGATTCACCCTCCAAGCCTTAAAATCATGGAACACAAGCTGTGAAACTACTGACAGAATAACAGAAAAATCCCACCAATTTTTCTTCTTAGCTTTAGGGTTGCAAGTATAAATAATTCAAGAGAAACTTCAATTTGCATATTCTAAAGCAGGTCTAATGCAAACAAGAAGATCTTATTCTTCTGGAACACAACCTATCAATGCTTGCTATGCGATGAGTAATTTATCCGTCGTTGTTAAGCTTAAGGCCCAGTTAGCTCAGTGTTTCCCTTCATTCTAATGCTTTGGGTTTACATTTAGAAATCTGTCACCAGATAGGTAAGCAATACTAATACTTCCTTTTGGAACACTTGTAAGTATCTTTTACCTTCAAGTCTATATGGAGAGTTTTTGTACTGCCCAGATGTGTAGGTCAGCCATTTCCCACCCTCTTATAGAATGCTGCTCCTACCATCTTGTTTACTTCATTACCCATTGCTATTGTATATGCTATTATTTTACTCATTTTCCCCTTATATTTGCCTTTTTTGTTATATACCCAAATTCTAGCAAAATAGTTTGTGGTGGCTATTTGTGTTACATATAAACTAAGCTCAGTAGTTAAGCTGAAGTTGAGCTTACAATAGTAGTGCATATATTTAGTGTTTAAAAGTATACTATTGAGCTAGGGTGTGATGGCACATGGCTTTAATCCCAGCATTCAGGAGACAGAGACAGGAGGATTTCTGTGAATTCTCGGTCAGCCTGATCTACAGAGCAAGTTACAGGACAGGCTCCAAAGCTGCAGAGAAACCCTGCCTCAAAAAGCCAAAAAAGTATACTATCTGCAGAAATCATGTTACATATGGGAATTAATAATGCCTATAGGTTAAAAATGTATGGCGCTGCAAAAGAACATTTTCCTTGAAAGTGATTACTTCTTCAAATTGCCCACTGTCACTTAAACATTTTAGTTATCTAGTTTTTTAGAGATTTATTTTAAAGTCAGAGTGAACAAGTTTGGAAGATATCATCTTTACTTTTATTAGTATCTACACAGACTTGATTAAGTTTGTGAAAAGTTATATGCACAGAGCATCTATAAATCTCTCCAGATCAGAACATAAACAACGAAAGGACTTAGGTCAGTTAGTTTAAAGCTTTGAAAGCTGTAGCATGCCAGTAATAAATACGAAATGAGGTAAGTACCTGCTACTTTGATCATAAACATTATGACTTGGAATGTAATTTCCTTCAACCACTAACTATTAATTGTTCCTGATCAAACTATTAATTTTATCAGTTTACAATGATGGTGTTGCTTATTTGCCTTGATGAAAAAGTGTTACCAGTGTATCAGGACATCATAAATAATCCATGTTAATACTAAGACTATGAGCAAGAGATTCATTTTCAAGTATGTATGTATATATATATATATATATATATATATATAATATGCATGTATTTATGTATGTAATCTAAAGGTATGAAGCTATATTTGTCTCCATATTTTCTAATTAGAAAGTAAGATAATGAAAAAGTAAAGCAATTGGAAAGCCAATTAATCAATTACTTTCAAACTTCTATGGGGTGTTGTTTTCTTAATTTGCCTTATGTTTTGGTGATACTAAAGATGTTCCCTTGGCCCTCACATGTTTGGCAAGCACTATATCACTGACTAACAACCTATGGTTTCTTTTGAATATTTCAGTAAGAGAAAATACAGCAGCCAAAACTTTGTACACTGGAGATATGCTCAGTTTTCAGGTAAACACTACTTTTGACATACTTGCCTCCATTCTTTAGCAGAAATAGACCTAAAAGGAATACACTGAAGGGACACTGGGTTTTCATAATTCCATGAGATGCGTAGTGACTATGAGAAATTCCAACTGGTGTCTAACCCAGGGAACCAAGAAAGAGGCAGTCTCTTTAAAGATCAAGATCTCTGATAACAGTAACAGCAACATTGCCAAAGGTACAGACTTTCTGTTATCAATTTCAGGCAAGACGAAGCCATCTTTCCTAAATTACAGAAAGCAAGGCTACTAAGAGAAATATCTCTGTGACTGCTGTTACATAGGTTTAAGTGGATGTTGAAAATAACACTTTAAAAATGTTTACAAAAATGCCACTTTACCATATTTTGTTGTTACTGCATTTTGAGATGAATTAAGAGGTCAAGAAATTGCTTTAATACACATACAAAACTACTCCCTGTGATAACTTTTTTAAATCAATTGACTTGTTTGCTTTTTCTCCAACTTTATCCTTTTCCTCTGTGAGTTTCCTTCATTGCTCCATATTCCAAAATCATAGGAAGAATTTCCCTCAGACCCTTAAAGCCTTGTATCTGTTACCATAGAGACAGGCATCATGAGACAGCTGTTTGTAACAGTCTCATAGAAATAAAACAAAAATCCTAAGGGTTTTAAAAGAATTTTCAGTGTTACTTGTAAAAGAAGTGATGTTTCTTAGAAAAAACATAGGGATTTTAGTTTTAAAAGGAAGTATAAAGATGATAATGTTAAAAATGTACATTATATTTATGTTTATAATCTAACTTTGAAATACTTTGTAAATTGAAAATCCTTTCCTTATCAACCTAAGTTCAGGAAAACATATTTCATTGCTAACTTTTAATTCTAGCATGTCTTACAATCAATGTCACCCATCCTCTTAAAATGCTGTGCATTTATTTTTATCTTGAAAATTTTTGATCACTCCCACAACATATTTGGTCAAGAAGAATATTTTCATCATTTTACAATAGTAAATGAACCCCAGAACTTGAAAATATAAAAATCTTAGCACATTTATAGGTTTTAGGAGCAAAAAAGGGTAATTGCAAGGATATGGTGTGGATTCCATTTTTTTCTTCAATGTCTGTAATTTTCTTTTTATCTTATGTCACTGAAATTGCACTCTACAGAATAGAACCCACTAATACCAAAGGAAAATCAAAACAAAACAATATAACCCTTCTGCCCCTCTGCATCCTACCATACTAGTAGATGATGGGACACAGATCAGTTATTGTAGAGATCTCTTATTTCTTTATAGCAACATCAAAGTTTTCTCATTAACTACAATCTTTTAATAAACCACCACAAATATCAACCTAGTGTCAACTATTACACTTAATATTTGGAACACTTTACACAATGTTTTATGTTAATACGATGGATGACCTCAATTTCTGTTTGTGGTGTTCATTGACTTTTGTTTTTCTAGATATTTAAGTCAGTGAACAACCTCCTAAATTTTCTTGTAGTTTTTATAGAATGAAGGAAAGCTTTTAGTATTTGATGTCAAAGAGTAAGTATTCAGCTTTGTGACCCATATAACTTCTACCTCACTGGTTAATTGCAATTTGAAAATGAAAGCCACCATAGTTTTGTAAAAAAACAAAAGTGTGTGATTAATCTCCATGAATTAAGTTGGGATTTTATATGTCCAGGATATTTTTTAAATAAACAATTTTGAAATGTGCACAACAGTTTTAGTTGGCTCGCCAAGAGGAAAATTAAGTGGCATATTCCCTATTATAGATGGCTCAATTAGAGCAGCAAAGCCACTCAAATTATGCCCCAAATGTAATTATTTTGTTGTTGTTGTTTCATTGAATCATGAGTCTCATAGATACTTATCATTCAAAATGATATCAGATAAAGAATACACTGCATCTTATGTGCATATATGTTAAATTACATCTGTATATATGTACATATACATACATATATGCATTTGTGCGGCATGTGCATGCAGAAGCTGTCACAGTTTAGAAGAGGGCATCAGATCTCCCCAAAATGGAGCTACAGAGAGTTGTAATCTACCATGTGGGCTCTGGGAACTCAACCTGGTCCTCTGCAAGAGCCATTTCTCTAGCCTCAACTTCAGTCATCTTTAATTTCCCCTTACTCTTAGTAATGAACATGTGAAGAAGTTTAGAATCATACAGAGTAGTCACATTTTTGCTTACACCGTTACTTAAAAGTAGTTTTCTCTCCTTCTTCCTATCAGGGATCTGCAAACGAGTCTAACCTCTCTCATACTCATTGCAGATCACATATTCCTGTCTGATTTTTCCAGCATTCTTCAACCTTTCACTTTTCTAAGTATAACCAATGCCTATTGAGTGTTATAGTTTCTAGAAAACTTTTACCACACATGTTTTTCTAAATAATGAAAATCATTCACAAGTATTACTTTTGTGTCCAATTTTGTTTTCAAGATAATTTTTCATACTGGGACTCAAGCCAGTCTTGAACTCACAGTATAGCCCATACTTGTCTCAAATTCATGACAATATTTCTGATTCATCTTTCCAAGTACTGGGGAAAAAGCGTCTTGTTTACTTTTTCAGCATACAGGTTCAAAATTACATTTAAGGACTGAATTTTGCAGCCATATAATATTATGACTGTTTCATGAATGAATTATCATTAAGTTTTAATGCTCTCACATTCTGACATTTTGCATATTATAGTAGGATTATATATATATATATTCCTATTAAATTTGTCATTAGACTTGAGTATGATCAGTAATCAGGAGGTGAAGGGAGCATACTCCCATATTTGAGCCTAGCCTGAGCTACTTAGATTTAATCCACTAAATCAAACAAAATCAAGTAGTGGATCAAACAAACTCCAAATTGGACTTTTGGATTTACTGGTTTCTTTAGGTGGCCATATCCTTTAGTTCTTTTCAAATCCATTGTATATATTTGTTCTCAGTAAGATACCTATTTCTATTTTTTAGGTTATGTATGCTAATATTTCACAAAACAAACAGGTTCAAGAACAGAATCAAAAGGCATGTTACTATAGATTGGGCTCAAGTCATATAAAGCCAGTTTTCTGGAACTCTTAAAATTGTCCTGTGTAAGGTTTCCCTTCTGATCTGCAATGCTTCATTAAGTGATACACTAAATGCAGGGCAATCGAACAAGCTGATTTCTTCATCAGATTATCTCAAATAGTAAGCATTTCATTACCCTGACTGTATGCATCATCAGTAACTTTCCCAAGTAAAGATAACAGAACATTGAAGAATTGTATCTGCTATTCCCTCTCTAAGACCATCATATCTTTTTCAGAAACACCTAACTCTAGTGGGGAAAATATTGCTTATTCTTCAGGAAATTATTTCCAGTCACTAGCAATTATTTAGTTCTGCCAACTTATTTATGTACTTTCATTTTAAAATTTTCTTTGCTATCTCCTGGTCAAATTAAAAATACTGTACTTTTAGTTTTAAAAAAAATTAAGACAAATTCGAGGTTGTGTTCATATGCGTGTGTGCCCCTTCTCGTTGTGTTTGTGAGTGTGTGTGTATACATGCTTATGTGGTTGTTTCTTTTTGTGTCTTCATTCTTAAAAGATGGTTGGCATGAGAATTTGAGAATAACAGGTTGGGAAAAATATTTCAAGCATATTTCTTAGGTGATAGTGTTTCCACCAACTCATCTTTCTGGATAAAGTACAGCACACCAAAAAGCCAGCAACTGTATCACAAGTGGGTGATTTCACTGGAGAGAATCCTCATGGAGAGGTAATCAAAGGGGGAATTTTTTTTAAATTTAAAAATAAATAGTGGTGTTCCATGAGATTTTCACTTAAAGAAACAAATCATTGTTTTCTAACACGAATAGTGTAGGGAAAAATACAATGTGTGTTTGTACAAAAATGGGGAAAAGAAACAGCCAGTCAAAAAAATCTATCTATTTTAGGGTTTGGAAATGTGTGTAAACATTTATAGCCTATTTCATTTTGTTTTTTCTGTCTTTCATTTTAATGCATTTTTTTAAATCTCATTTCTTTCTCTGTATCACTCCAGAAGCCACAGAATTAAGTAGTTGAGATTTGCAGACTGCACAGGGTCTCGCTTTGCGTGCTGACTGTATTTCAGAGCCAGAGAGATGGACGAGCATTTCTAACTCTTAAGATGCGTTTATCAGAGAGGGTATATTTCCTGCTCTTCAGGTGTGTGGCCCATAGCCTTTAAGATTTCATTAATAATCAACAGCTGGTGCCACCTAGTGTCTGTCCTTTCCATTCATCAGTGGAATCAAATATAAGGTGCTTCCTAGTCACAAAGGAAGCAAGCCTAAACTACAAAGTAACAAGCAAAAAATTCACAGTTTGGAGTCCAGTGGCTGATGTAAATTACATTATCTTCAGTCAAAGCCCCCTACCCCCTTTTGTAAGTAACTATGGCAACAGCAGTGCCGTATGAGGCAATCAGGAAGCTCACATATTTCTCACAGGAGAAAATTCAAAAAGAAGAATCCTGCTAAAGAATCTGTTAAAAGAGTGCCCCATCTCCACCAACTTTCACCTAAAATGACTATGAAGAGTTAAGAAATGAACTTGAGAAAGGAAGGATTTTCAACAAGAGTTCGAAACAGTTGAGGCTTTGGCATCGACCTCAAATCAACTCTGATTCGGTCAACAATTCTGTCAGTCTTTGAGCTTTTCAAATGTTCACCAAGTACTAGGACAGACTACATAGCATTCAAATGCATTACAGAGTAGGAATCATACTTTTAAACCATATTATTAAAGAACATTGCTGCTGATTGCACACCTGAAAACTATTTTCATTCCTGCTATCCATATGGATTTTGAATGACACAGCTGACCCCATTCTGTATACTTCAAGGTTAAAAAGTACTCTTCAAATTCTGGCTTATTTTTCCAAACACTATGTTAGTAATTTATTTGAGTGAATACAAACAAGTATAATTAGCCTGCCAGTTTGCAACTGGTTCACTGGTATTTAAATGCATGTTGTTTTAACTAACTCTTTCTAAGAGGAATATGTAATTGAAAAACATGAACTAACATTCAGGAAAAAAAAGTTACATAACAGTCAGTGGCGTTTCTCAGCCAGTCTGACTGGGATATTACAATTACAAGGAAAAAGAACTTCCACCTATTTGCAGCACTGTGTATACCAAAAGGTCATATGAGATATTCATGTATGAAAGTCTATTAACTTGCGTAATTTAGCTACTTGGACTACGAAGAAGCTGGGATAGAGAGCTGAAAGCTCCTGTTTCACTTAGTGAAAAATCAGGCTTATCCTATTCGGGAAAATCTATTTCTATATTATTTGACATCTGCTTGAAGTAATCACTTGATGAAAACAGCTTCAAATGTTTTATTTTCTTGTTACCCTAGTGGTGATAAAATTTATTTCTGTATATTCGGTCCAATATACACCCACTGATAGATCCCCATGATAGGATATGAAGATTGTATATAGATACAAGGCATAGCTTCTACTAAAAGCTTAAATTGCTCTCTTTTTCCTCAAAACTTTATTTTTTGAGCCAAATCCAATCCAGGATGGTGTTCTGTTTGTTTAAAAGTACTTTGTAATCTACTGATTGAAAGAAATATTGCCAAACAGAAAGAGGGCTTTAGTGATTGTACGCAGCCAGGAAAGAATGTAAGGCAAAACTCATTAAGGTCCCAAATAAATAAATAAACGCTCCAGTTTTCAATAATTTATCATTTTTTGTCATTTTCCATTAACAGCTTTCAAAGCTCTATCTGAAAGAAGCTGATACAGAGAAATTAAGAGCAGTAATCAAGCGAGAAATGATAGACCAGCTGGGTCGACATCAACTTGGCAAAACGTGCATACAGTTCAATAGCTGAAACAGATGCTGGAGTTGTTGAAAAAGCCTGCAGGAGATATTGATATATTTTCTTCATATAATGCAAAATGACTGAATTAATGTCAAAAGCTAGAAATTGATGAGGAGAGATGACTGACAGCCAAACTCCTTATAAAATAGAAAGCAAGTGTAGCAATTTCAACATATCCAAGCACTGTGTACATTCTCATTTCTCTCAGTGTCTGAATATGCCAATATATCAATCAGTCCTTGCAAGCAAATTACATCTAACTGAGCTTGGGTAGATTTCACTCTCCCCTGTCATCATCTACCTGGAGAATTCCAGACTTCTGGAAAAATACTTTATCCTAAAATCTTCTAACACTGAAATCTATCCCAGAACAGTTTCCATGAGGTTGGAGGCAAGCACATCCCCCCCACCCCAAAATCTAACGCAGCACAAGGTAATTTTAAAATCCATTCTGTAAAAGCAACACTGTTTGCAGAGTTTGAAGAGCTCAACAACAAACCCCAGCTGCCAACAGCTGCTTTCTGAAACATATGCTTTGTCATGGTCAGCTTCTAATTGTATTCATAATGATGTAATAGCTTTAATAATCCTACCTTCCATGCCAGCTGTTTTTCCTGTCACTCCATCATGCCAATAAGTTGGCTGCTGTAACAAATCAAGATAGCGCAAAACAGCATCTTTCTCCTGATTCTGTCATCTTCCTGAAAGCATTCTATTACTGCCGACTGCTGGGAACCAGAAAGTCTATTTGAATTCCAACAGCTCCCCTTTCGCATGATTCAAGTTAGGTTAGGTGGGCATGCCTAACATGATTCTCTCAGTCATTTATTATGCAGCTGCTACAACGTCGGTGTGGTAACCACTCTGACTATCTGATACGTCAGTCAGTCGAACAAAACCTCCACCTCGGAGCAAACACATGAGCCGGCGCAGCGTTCTGCATTTAACGAGCATTCTTCCTGCCTAAAAACCAGGGGATCTGCGAATCTCCTTCAGTATCTGCTTGCTCCCGTACAGATACAAAGCCTTTAGATTAGATCCCTTTCCTAATTATACCGAGAGCAGATTTCCTTGCCACGCACCACATTATTTAAGCTGAAATTTGGACTAATTTTAACTTATTTTCTCAGTGCTTTAAGGATAAAAGTCTCTTTTGATTCTACTTTTGAAATCAAGGGGTTTAGAGCTCAGTTCTAAGCCACTGTTTTATTATAAAATACAACATGTACTTTTTCAAATGAAACATGCCTAGTAAATTTACAAAATCAAAATGAAACAAAAGGATTTTTCAAGAACATTTTGGCTGTTTTGCACATGAAGGCATTTGAAATCTGGTACTCTGTGCATTTCTCCTAAGTGGTAAAAACATGCACTTGGTATTTTGACTCCAAATGAGTGCTCTCATCAGAAAGTAGGAAAAGAGATTCACTGATTTTGCTCTCCAACTTCCCCAGAAAGTAAATCAAAACAATTTCAGGAGAATGAACATTGTATTTAGAAACTACAATTCATTAATCTCAATTTTAAAAATGAAATGACAATTGTCTTTAAACAGGTGATTTTTTTCATTACAAAATTTCTAATCATTCCTTTCTCTTGGAGAACTAATATAGTCCAGATTTATACTATAGGAAATTTTGCATGTTTTCATGATAAACATATTTTAAATGGATGATTCACGAAATTTCACATTTAATATGAATTATGAGAGACTCAAAACATTTTATTCAGTATATATAAGTTGAGCCACTATGACCACTTAGATAACTGTTTCTCTAAGGATTGTATGCTTCTGTGTATACACATAAGCATATTTTAACTACCCTACCACTGTTTTAATGTGCATAAATATGTATATGTACATGTATATGCATATGTATATATCAGAAGCAATTTATATTCTGATATAGAGAATATATTCTGATTATACGTATTCTGATTATATATATCTAATATATAGATAGAAAGAAAGATCAGAAGCAATTCTTGTATATTATAACAATCACCATTATTAGTAATCTGTAATTTATTAGGCTTAATGCACAAATATTGGAAATACTGAACTCTAATCTTAAGCAAGAAAGCAAATAGAATCCATTTGAGTTTGCCAAAGTTTCTCTAAAGTGACACATTATTCCACAAAATAATTCCAAAATGCTTTGCTTATCGGTAACATTTGTTTCACTACAAAAAAAAATCCTTTTGTCTTCTCTGTCTTACTGCCTTCAAATAGTTCAACCACCTGAAACATGTTTTTGTTGTGTCCTTGGATTCTGTTTCATGTTCTAGATTAACTCTTGCTCCTGCTCTCTTTACAGTTCAGTCCAGTGACCATAGCCTCATTTATAAAAATTATTGTACTCATTCCTATGTAAAAGATTTTGCACATTGTGTTCCATCTATCCACAGTTCTACTTTGTGATTTATTTTAAAATGAGAACTGTATAGATATTTGTAATCTGCATCATGACATTATGCATAGTTTATACAAGGCACACATATATAATAGAATGGTTCTTATACTAAAGGTAATTACCATATTCATCCATTTATAATGTTGTGTTTATTGAGAAATATTGGATTGAATCTATCAGTGAATTTCAGGCATGAAACACTGCATTAACTACAGTACTTATGCTTCATATTAGAGCACTACACTTTGCTCAACTGTTAAATGTATTTTTGTTCCCCCTGTTTCCATTCCCAGTAAGCATTTGCTTCTATGAATTGGACGTTTTCAGATTTTGCATGTAAGTGAGATCTTGTGGTATTGTTCCTTCTGTGCCTGGCTTATTTCACACATTATATTATCTCAAGGTTCAACCATGTTGATATAAAAAGCAAAACTGCATTCTTTAAGGGTCAATAATGTAGAATACATAAGAACTCACTCATAATTATCATATTATCTTCATATATAAGTATCTACATATGTATATTGTATATACATATTAAAGATACTGTGATAATTATTGATTAATCCATCAGTATATGCTTATATGATTTCTATATTTTGTCTATTGTGAACAATGCCATAAAGAATATGAGAATGAAACTATTTCAATATTATTGACATATTGATTTCATTTCTGTCAGATATATTCCTGGAGTAGGGTGTATAGTTAATAGTATTATGTTGTTGTGGAGTTTTTCTATAATCAGAAGTCTTATAGCCTAGTTCTATGAGAGCTCTATCTCTAATTTTAAGGAAATACCATAAAATTTTCAATAATAAGTGTACCAATTTACATTTCTAACTACAGTGAGCAAGATTTCTGTCTTTTTTAAATCTGTTTTTACTTATTTGCTAACTTTCGGGTTGAAGTAGGTACAGAACATATTTTGGTTCTTGGGACTTGCATTTTCTGGTGAACAATGCTGTTTAGCAAGCCATATATGCTTGTTGACACTTTTCATGTATTATTTTGGGGAAAATACCTATTTCACTTTGTCTTCTTTCTGCTAGAACTATTGCTTGATTTGTCATTAGTATCATGTGTTCCTTAGCTATTTAGGTTGTTAATCTCATGTGGTTTTCTAATATTTTTATTTGTAATTTATTACATTATAGTTTTACTATAACCTTCTCTACAGTTTGGTGTAGCCCCACTTGGTTATTTTGTACTTAGTTTCTGTATTTTTGGCATCATTTCCAAAACAAATGATTGCCAAGACCCGGGTCACAAACCTGCTTGTGGGTTGCAGATGCAGCTCTCTTGTAGGGTACTTGCTTTTCATTCGGAGATCACTGACTTTGGTCCCTTGTAGAGCCTTTAAAAACTGTTTATATTTTCTACATCAGGTTTTTCATTTTATTTCTTACGTTTAGATTTTTAATTCACTAGATCATTTTTGCATGTTCTGTAAGAATAAGATTCAAAATAACTATTTTCCATTTGGGAAAACATCATTTATTGTAGCAACAATTCTTGCTGTGTATTATTTGTGCTCTTATCCAAAATGAGTTACCATACAGACATGGATTTCTTTCTTGGATCTCTACTAAAATCTATTATGTTTTGTTCCCAGGACCAGGATCAGACAACTTAAAATGTGATACTCCCATAGTGTTTGATGATATGGATCTAAGAGGTTCCATGTACGTTTTATAATTATTCCCTTTTCTGTGAAAAATATCATTAATATATTGGTATAATTGTGATGAATCTACACAGTACATTGTACAGTATTTTAATAATATTAAATATATCAATCAACGAACGTGAGCTATTTTTCCATTTCCTCTTCAATTCTTTCATCAGGGGTTTTCCACTTTCCAGATAAGATGATGTCCCTGGTTAAATGCTCTTTTATTATTTCTTTTGTGTGACTTAATAAGTAGTTTTTCCTTTCCTTGTAACTCACTGTTGGGATAATAGTACATAGCCTTTTATGTGTTGATTCTGTTTCTTTTAACTTTATTAAAATTGCATACTTGGTTGCCTTAATTCACAATAGCTAGGAATTAGATTTAGCATATATATCTATCCGAAGGCCTTGCTAGCTGGTCAGACATTGCAGTCTCTCATGGCCTGGAAACTCATTGTCAAAGCTCAGTGACAAGGGTGACACTCTCCCTCCCAAGTGAAATTTCCTGCTCTCAACATGCCCTTATCTGGAGAATGTTCCTGGGCTCTGGGGACTGACCTTATGTGAAAGTTGTCTCTAAGTCAGATGCCTGATTTATCTTTAGCTTGACCCGTGACGCAGATTCTTGCTAGAAGACTTGTACTAGGAGCTCTGCTTTAGGACCCTACTGCCCCATATGAAGCCCTGCATGCCACTCAATGCAAATTAGGGTTTGTCCCCACTCTTTCCAATCCTATACATTCCTTATACTCTGGAATAAAGTTGAGCAGATTCACCAAAGCTGTCTTCTGTAGGACTGTCCCTGTAAGGATCCCTGTAGCTGCTTTTGCTCCAGCAGGCTGCCAAGAAAAAAGACCCCCACATACAAAAATGAATAAGGGAAATGTACATAAACACAATGAAATATGACTCAGCTGTAGAGAAAAATGAAATTAGAAATTTTGTACAAATGGATGGAACTGCAAAATAATTATACTAAATGAGGTCATAATTTTATTGTACTCATTTCCCAGTCTAAATAAGCTAAAGGGCACTTCTTTGTACAACACCCAAGTTTGTGCATGTGCACACATACATACACACAACAACAAAAACGACAAAAACTCACCACATCATTCTTTCAAGTCTTCAGCCTTATCTCAAACAAACCCCCTTATTTAAACAAACCCTCTTAAACTGGCAAGATCCTGAATATTTTGTCTTCTCATGATCCTCCTTTCTCCCATACTCTCATCTATACTGTTTCTCTCTTTATAAAAAATGTTCACTTCTTTTACTTTTTGTGTATGAATGTTTTGCCTCTATGTATACTCCTGGAACTGGATTTACAGACAGGTGTTAGCTTTGGGTACTGGAAAATGCATGCAGGTGCTCTACAAGAACACCAAGTACTCTTAGCTGCTGAGCAACCTCTCCATATCTCATCTCTGTACCATTTCTTTCTTTGTTTCAGTCACACTGACTGTCCTTTATTGTCTTAAAACATGTGAAATATATTGGTACTTGCAACCCTGAATATCTTTCTACCAGATTCCTTTTTCCCATATACAACTCTCTTTATATGTCACAGCCTGTGAAAGCCCATTCTCTGTTTAAAAATACCAGTGTCCTAGGAGACACACTCTCCCAGAAAACTCCCTAATTTTTTGGTTCTTACATTATTTCTATCACACAATTTTCCCTGAGCCTTAGGTGCAGTTGTTTTGTAGGTGAATTCATTGTGACTGGGCTCCAAAACTCTGCATATTGATTGATTGTTGTTTTCTTTAATTCTCTTGTTTTGTTGCAAAGGGAAGTTTCCTTGATGAGGGGCGAACTAGGAAATGATAACAGATATGCTAAAGTGGATGGGGAAAAGCCTCTCTCTAAACAAAGAGCCATAGTCAATTAAGAAATGCTGAGAGTGGAAGAAATAATCTCCCCTGGGGAGAACACAACAATTAGTTATCCAATACCAAATGGTCACTCTGAAAATATATACATAGAAATAACAAATAGATGGAAAGGATTGTATTTATGTATTTAGGGATATATGTATGTGTGTATGTGTGTTTGCGTCTGTTTGTGTGCATATGTCTGTGTGTGTATGTCTTTCTGTGTGTGTCTGTGTAGCATGAATTGATAATTAAAAAAGAAGATCATGAATTTGAGAGAGAGCAACCACTGGTATATAGGAAATTTGGAGGGAAGAAGGGAAGGGGAAAATGAACTAATTGTATTATAATCTACAAAATATAAAAGAAATATTTAAAATACCATTTTCATGACTTCAATTATTTTTGCTTCATTTCCCTACTTTACTTTGCTTTATTGTGCTTGTCACTACCTAATAGCGGATTGTTGATTGATTGACCGGAGGATTTCTTTATCTAGTCTCACTGGGTGAAGAAGACCCATCTGATCCTTCCTACAAGTGTACTTAAACTTTGGATAAAAGTTTTGAAAATAGTCTAAAATGGAATCTTATATTTAATATAACAATTTTTATTTTTAGAAAATTAATTGCATCCTAAAATTGAATGAAGGAAGTCTGGCCTTTATTTTTTTTATTGTTAAAAGCAAAATTTACATTTACTCCCCTTGTTCCCGGCCCTCCC
>JAQHUG010000158.1:3570745-3591825 GCA_028555095.1 Dicrostonyx torquatus
GAGGCAAAAGCATGGGATTGGTGGATGCAGCTCCATGGGACAAATAACCCCTGCTTCCCTGTGCTCACTCCCTGGTCCCCAGAGCCTCAGCCCTGGAGCCTGCTGCTTTGTGAGGCCCAAAGACTCCACAACTGGAAGGGGAGCTGTTTTGGGAAGCTGGAGTGGGCTGGGAGAAAATCTAGTACCCGGGAGGAGCCCTGCACCTGAATCTTTAATGGAACCTTTACTTCAAATTTTGGGTCTAAGGATATGTTGCTTTGGAAAAGAGGTTCTGCTTTTGTTTCCTTAGAGGATGAGAACCTGAGGATTGCTTCCAGACTAATGTGGCTTGGTGGACCAATACCTCCTGAAAGTTCTCTGTGAACTTCCAAAAATACTTTGCCCAATAAAAGGCAGGAAACAGTTTGGAGAGAACTGTGCCATAATTCTCAAATATTGTTTATAAATATTTGTTTACATTTAAAGCAGGATATGATATAGAGATAAACACTTTGCATTGGTATGGATCTTGATCTGTTGATACAAATTTAAGATCAATTTTATTGTACTGTGAGTGTGTATTTCTGCTTTTATTAATGGTATTGTATTTTGCATCTCATTTAAAAATATAACGTTTAGTTAAGAAATACAAATTAATAGTCATCTATAGTAGTAAAACTGTAGCCATGTTAGGTAGGTTTTTCTAGATGTACAGATATATATTTCAGATGGTTAGTTATTCTTCAAACCTTTCAAATACCTACATAATATGGTATTCAAAATGTTTTAAGATCTTAGACTTTTTTTCAACAGTGAGACATATCTGCTCCTGGCACCACAAATTACTTCAGAGAGGTTGATGGGGATTAATGAAAATCGTTATTGAATTTGCCTTCAATGTGACAAGGCTAGCCATTTGGGCAAGAAACTGTTCTTGCCAGGACTACTTGATGGTACGCCGTATAAGCTGGACATGCAGGACCCACAGAAAAAATCCTGCTGAAGTTGACTATAGAAGGTGAGACAGTCCTTCAGGGTTCATGAAAGAGTCTGATAGACATTGTGCAGGACGCAGAAGTGATTGACAGCCAATGTAGGCAGAACTGTCTATGGATTTTCCTGCTTCATGGAAATGTCTGTCAGATACTATGAACCTGTAGGCGTAATGCCTCAATGTTACAGAACTTTGGGTGACTGTTCAGGCATCAAGATGTCTCTGTCAATTCTAGAATTTTGGAAGTTGCTTACAATGCACTTTCTGTTAACTTTGGTAATATTATATGCTTCTGGAGTCTTTGATGGTTACTTCTGGAGTCTTTGATGAAATTGAAGAAAGATAGTTCAAATTATAAAAGGTAAATTAGATATAAAATTTCAGACACACAAAGATAGGATAGATGATAGAGTATTTTCCTTAATTTGCTAAATGGAAATGTACTAAATATTATAACTATAATTCTTGTTTGATAACTGTTTTATATGTAATCTTGCTATGTTAAAATTAAAACCTTCCTTTTTATTTAGACAGAAAATGGGAGGTAATGTGGGGTTCCACACTGTATACTGTGAATGTGTTTTATTACCATCGGTTAACAAAGACGCTCTTTGGGCACATGGTAGCACAAAATAGGGCAAGGTGGGAATTCCAAGCAGAGATAGAGGAGAAAAATAGGCAGAGTTGGAGATAAGCCATGTAACTGCCAAGGGAAAAAGATGTCTACCCTGGAACCTTACTAATAAACAATGAGCCTCATGATAAAATATAAAATAATAGGAATGGGTTACTTTAAGATGTAAGAGCTAGTTAATAAGAAGCCTGAGCTAATAGGCTGAGCAGTGTTTTAATTAATACAGTTTCTATGTGATGTTTTTACATCTGGGTGGCAGGGAAATTGAAAAGCAGTCTCCACTACAGTGGCTAATGGTGGATGTTCATGGGAACTTGGTTAAAAAATGCTAACATTAGTGCCAAGTCAGCAAAAAACAGACTATAACTTTAAATATATATATATATATATATAAAATTACAAGATAAAATGTTCTAAAATATATTTCCCTAATTCAAGTAGTTCTCCTTAATTTGAAAGAGCACTTGTTTCAAAATAAAGAACTTTTAGATTGCTGAATCAGATACATGTATGTTGGAGGAGGGCCTGCTTGTTTATTCCAGCTGCCGTGCTAGTTAGCCCTGAAATAATCACACAGAAGCTGCATTAATTAAATCATTGCTTTGCCCATTAGTTTATCTTCTAATTGGCTAACTCTTATGTTAATTTACCCCATTTTAATTAGTCTGTGTATTGCCACGTGGCAGTGGCTTACCAGGTTAAATTCCCAGGATCTGTTTCTGTTGGCTCCATGGCATCTCTGACTTTGCCCTTCTTTCTCCCAGCATTCAGTTCTGTCTTCCCTGCCTGCCTAAGTTCTGCCCTATCAACAGGCTAAGGCAGTTTCTTTATTCATTAACCAAGACAGAAGGACCTCCCACATCACATGTAGATGTCTTATGAACTGTTGCTTTCTGAATCCATCTAGGAGATAATAAGAGGTATAAGATCAGTCTGTGACAGTCTGTCTCTCCATGTATGCCAAGTGAAAGAGTGTGCCTATCTGTTAGTTGAACTTGATTTCAAAATGTCAAATAATCAACCAATGGCTAGATATAATTTTCCTTGAAGGGATATTGAGCTGAAAATTGCTTGACTGCTATTCCTTGAAGGAAATTCCTCAATATTCAGAATATTATTTCCATCACCATGGTACTGATTTTATCATTGTTATAAGATCCTGATTAATGAGAACTAAATTTAAATTAAATTAATTTTTTAGTCATGTAAGCATTTGCCTAAATAATATCAATATATAAAGTGATGATGTACAAACATATATGTATATGTGTGTTTCAAAATGATATTTTGCTTGTATGCTTTAGAAATACTAATTTATGAAATAAAATTACATTTAGTAGTAATATAGAAGTAATGAAGTTTGAATGATGGATATTTGTATGTGTCAATTAGATTGGAATTTGTGATACCCAGATATCTTATGAAGCATTAACCCGATATATGTCTATAATGGTGTTTCTGAAGGCGATTTACAGAATACTTGATAGGGTTAATGAAGAAATGAGGTCCTAATATGGTCTGTTTTATCCAAGTGACAAGGTGTGCAGATGATGCAAAACACAAAATAGTAGTGAATTTGTTCTTTTTCTTTTCACTCGTCTCTAACTTGCAGTCAAAAGATCACAACTGAAAGAGCTTGGATCTTTTGACTCTGGTAGTTGTAATCAGTAGCCTTGTAATGTTTATGATTTAGGTTTTGATTTGATCTTTACAAATTTCACTGTTTTTAGCTCTTTCAATGGCCATACTATTTTCATCAGTGTACCTCCTTTCAGAAAGCCAATAATAAGGCTTATCAACCTTTATAATCATGATATCCAATTATCACATCATTTTCTTCTTTTAAACATCTGCCTGTTTGTCTATTTATCCCTCTATATAATTTATTAACTGTCTGCAGAGAATTCTAATATGGTCTATGATAAAATATTTTCTCAAAAAATCATTTATAATATATACTCAGTTATTCTTAGCTAAAATATAGAAATATTACCCTCACCCTCAACAAATACTACCATCACATTTATTTAAGATGCAGTCTCTTCCTTAGCATTGTCTAAAAATTTAATAATTCTATGTATTGCTTTTCTGTAATTTGCCAACTGGCTCATGGTACATAGACAAAAAATCTCAAAATCAGTGATTTAATTGCATACAAATAGAAAACTGAATTGGGTCTCATATTTCTCAATCTCACTCCTATTCTGCAATGTCACTGTTTTCTTTCTTATTACCAAGATGAACTGTTTCCAAAATAATTATGATGAATTTTCTTCCAAAGCATTGATATTTTCCCTGATTTTTCATTTTTTCTTCCAAAAAACATGTTTATGAGTTTTCATCATAATTGCTCCTTATCATCACTTGGCTTAATACTTAACATAAATAGGATGACAACTATGAATAACTATACTTAATTTTTTAAGTATTAGACACAAAACTATATTGATATTATTGAAGAAATGAATATTTTAAGGGAAACATGCTTTAACTTCTGAGAGAAACAATACTCTTTGGTTCACCAAATCAGGTTGTTCCTTAAGGGATCAACTAGGATAGCTACATGTCTGAAATTAATATAGCTATATCCCACCACATCAAAAGATCACAGGATACTAATATCGTATAAACTGAGCTTATTGTGATCAGTTGTGAAAAGAATATGTGTTGCTTTGGTAATTTGATTATTTTTATTTTCTCAGTGCTATCATCCATTTACAAAATTGAGATATTTTGACATATAATAAAGATAAAATTAGAAATCATTATTGATATTTTTCTACTAAATCAACTGGCTTGTGAGCATAAAATTGGTTATTGGTGGGTTTCAAGACTCAAAAAGAAGAGATGCTAAAACAACTTATATTTAGTCTATGTATTATCTGTATATACTACTTCCCATCTTCAGTGATATTTTCTCTATATTGCTCACTTTCAGCCCTTCCTTAAATACCCTCTCTGTTTTTTAGGAATTATTCCCCAAATAAGTTTTTAGAGGACATATTACTTAAAATATCTTGATTCTTTGTTTGTCCCTTATAAGTAAGGATTACTCCAAAACTGTTGCAAAGCTTGGTACATATGTAGATCATCAGAAAACTTCTTATTCCGTTTGATACTATAGGTTTAGGATGAGCATAGGAAGGAACAATTTTAATAAGCCTCCTAGAGTATTAGTCCTAACTCGTTTTCGAACTACCATTCAAAAAAGTTGAATATACAGGAAAGGATCATATTATAGTAAGCAATGCCTTAAATTGTAAATGCTTATACATTTCACTACATAGCCTTGGCTGATTTAAACATTTTCTCCCATCCACCAACTCAAAAGAAGTCTATCATTGTTCATGGTGCTGGAATACATAAGGATGTTTTGATATAATCCATATACTCTGGATATGTGTCCCTTATCCTATCTCTGTTCATTTTTACCCTCTATAAAGAATGGTGTCTATAAAGAACTGTTATGATTTTTATTTTTTATTTATCTATCTATTCATTTATTTATTTTACATTCAAACTCCAGTTTTCCTCTCTCCTCTGTTCCCAGTCCCCCACCCCATTTGTTGGAATTTTAAAAGGGATTGGGCTGAATTTGTTGACTGCTTTTGACAGGATGGCCATTTTTACTAGGTTAATTCTGCCAATCATTGAGCATTGGATAGCTTTCCATCTTCTTATATATTATTTAATTTCCTTCTTCAAAGAATTAAAGTTTTTGTCATAAAATCTTTTATTGTTTGGTTAGAGTTACCACAAGGTATTTTGTATCGTTTTTGGTATATTATGTAGGATATTGTTTCCATGATTTCTTTCTCAGCTTGACTGTAATTTGTGTATATAGGTTACTCATTTTTCTTCAGTGAACTTTGTATCCATTCACTGAAGGTGTTTCTCAGCTGTAAGCATTATGTGAAAGAATATATATAGGGCCACTTATGTATACTATTATATCATCGGCAAATAGCATACTTTGACATCTTCCTTTCTACTTTGTATCCCTCAGTCTACTTCAGTTTCCTTAATGTTCTAGCTTGAACTTCAAGTACTATGTGGAAGAGATAACTAGAGACCGGGCAGCCTTGTGATGTTCCTGATTTTATTGGAACTGATCTGAGTTTCTCCAATATTTCTCTGCTTAGTTTTTGTTTGGATAATATGTTCTTTGGTGAGAGTGGAGTACTGAAGTCTCCCATTATTAATGTGCGAGTTTCAATGTGTGATTTAAGTTTTAGTTATGTTTCTTGTACAATGAGGGTGCCTTTGGATTTGGAACATAGATGTTAAGAACTGAAGCATAATCTTGGTTGATTTTTTTCCTTTGATGAGTAATAAATGTCCTCCATCTATTTTCATTAATTTTTGTTTGAAAATTTTTTTGTTAGATATTAGAATAGCTACATCAACTTGCTTTTTAGGTCCATTTCTTTGGAAAATATTTTTCTAACAGTTTACTCTGAGGTAATAACTATCTTTGATGTTGAGGTGTGTTGCTTGTGTGCAGCAGAAGAATGAATTCTGGTTTTGAATCTATTTCTTAGCCTGTGGATTTTTATAAGGAAATTGAGTACACTAATATTGAGAGAGATTACTGACCAGTGATCATTAGTTCCTGTTATTTTGGTGGTGGTCGTGATGGTGGTAGTGAGTGTGTGTGTTTTCATTTAAACTTGCTGGTGTGAGATTATCATTTCCTTTGCTTTCATAGCTGTGGTTAACTTTCTTGAGTTGGAGTTTTCCTTCTAGCATGTCCTGTAGAGCTCAATTTTCTGTTATATACTGTTTAAATTTGAATTTGTCATGAAGTTCTTATTTTAAATCTATCTATGAGGTTGAAAATTTTGTTGGACATTGGGGTCTGAGGAGATTCCATGGTTTCTTTGAGTCTGCAGGACATCTGTTCAGTCCATTCTGGCTTTTAGTGTCTCCATTGAAAAGTTGGGTATAATTCTAGCTGGGCGGTGGTGGCGCACGCCTTTAATCCCAGCACTCGGGAGGCAGAGGCAGGCGGATCTCTGTGAGTTCCAGACCAGCCTGGTCTACAAGAGCTAGTTCCAGGACAGGCTCCAAAGCCACAGAGAAACCCTGTCTCGAAAAACCAAAAAAAAAAAAAAAGTTGAGTATAATTCTAATAAGCCTGCCTTCATAAACTATTTTTTCTGCCCAATTTTAATATTCTTTCTTTGATCTTTGTTTGTATTGATTATTTTGTGATGAGTGATGTTTCTTTTTTGGTCCAATGTATTAAGTGTTATGTAACCATTCTGTGCCTTTATAGGCATGTCCTTCTTTAGGTTAGGTAAATTTTGTCTATGGTTTTGTTAAAAATATTTTCTGGGCCTTTGAGCTGGAAATTTTCTCCTTTTTCTATTTCTATTATTCTTAAGTTTGGTTTCTTCATAGTGTTCCAGATTTCCTGAAAGTTTTCGGTCAATAATTTTTTATATTTATAATTTTTGTTGACCAATGAATCTATTTCTTCTACTGTATCTTCATCCAGAGTCTCTCATCTCTTGTATTCTGTTCACGATGAGTATATCAGTAGTTCCTTTTTGCTTATCTAGGTTTTACATTTCTAGAATTTTCTGTTTGTATTTTCTTTATTTCTTCTATTTACATTTTCAAGTCTTGAGAAGTTTTATTCCTTCCCATTATGTTCTTGTTAGTTTGTTTTTTCTTAGTTTTCTTGACATTCTTTAAAAGATTTGTTGATCAACATTTTCTCTTCTGCCATATAAATTCCAGAAAACTATGCACCCAGGCACATAGTCTCCATTCCTACAGAGGGACTGATTTTCTTAAATCATTCTGATTAAACAGTTATTCTACTCCTGAAACAGAGAGGGGGTATTCATTTTCTCTTTAAGGACCTGTATAATTATTATAAAGTTGTTTTTGAGGTAATTTTCTTGTGTTTCAGCTATGTTGGAATATTCAGAGCTTGTTTTAGTGGGGTGGGTGAGTTCGAGTAGATGAAACTGCTCTGTTGCTGTTTGTATTCTTACACTTAAGTTTAGGCATCCGGATTCAGAGTGATTATTAATCTAGGTGCCAGTATCTAGATTTGTCTTTGTTGGACAGGGGTTTTCTTCTTTGGTTTCTGTTTCCTTTCTGGTTTTCTGGTTGCCATGGCCTCTGGTTGAATAGAGGGTCTCCACCAGGATTGGGGGCTGAAATTGTGCTGACCTGAATGTCCTCTTGTCCAGCAGGGATGATTTTTTTGCCCAAGTTTGTGTTTGGAAATCTGCTTATGTGTGTGGTCTCCTATCTGGCTGGGGATCTTCTAGGGTTTAGGATCTTGGTCTGGCTTCTACTGGAATAGGAGGCATTTGCCTGGTTTTCAGCTAGTTAGCCTATTCTGCAAGGATAATGATGCTCGTCTAGTCTCTGGAGTTCAGGAGGCTGGACTGACCTCTAATGGGGCATAAGGTTTTTGTCAGAAGTGTGGAACAGAATATGGTGATAATGATGGAAGATACAGTTGGAGTTATATTGGACAAGCATAGGCAGTGTGGGGAGCAGTCTTACCTGGGATTCTGGATGCTGGCCTGGCTTCTGGTTCAGTAGGAGGTTTTTGTCAGTCGTGTGGGCTAATATAAGGTAACAAGGAGAGGAGGGTCTCTTGGGTTTAAATAGGCAGTATTTCCAGGCTTAACTATTCTCTGTTGCAACATACATGACTTGAAAATAATATACTGTTTCTTAGAAGTTTTTTTTTTTTTCCGAAGTAGTTCAAATCTGATTTTGAACTTTAGCAGCCAAGTTGGGTTTGGAGTGTGACACTAATTTAATGAGTGTGGGGATAATAGTGGAGATAAGAGCAATTTTTTTTTTTAAAAAAAAAAGAATGGAAGAGAAATGAATAAAATGAGAAACTTGTTTCCAAAATTGATTAAACATGCTTAAGATTTTGGTAACATCATGAGCATATAATAATAAGGTAGCACTTCAGACATGGCATTATTGGTATTTGAAAACTGGATATTTGTGTTTTAGAAGCCATTATTTAGAGTTATCATCAGCATCTCTAGCATCTGTTCCCTGGGTACAGGAATACTCTGCTTTTTCAGTATCTCACTTATACTTCTGATCCTACTAAAATTTTATAAGGGTTCCCTTTTGTTATCCATCTCTATATACACATATGTATATATATATATATATATATATATATATATATATATTTATACACACATATACATATATATGTTTTCATGATGACTGGCATTTGACAGAAAGGGGATTGAATCTTGGTATAATTTTAATTGATTCTTCTCTGTTATCCTCTTGAGTGCTTGAGTTATAGGTTGCATAGACATACTGGCTATAAATGCTAAATCTAAGCAAATATTTATTTGTGATGGTTTGATTGAAATGTAACATGTGATTCATTATAAATACTTGGTTTCCTTAGCTTGGCATGATGGTACATTCCTTTAATCCAAGATTTTGGGTGGCAGAGACAGGCAGATCTCTGAATTCAAGGCCAACTTGGACAACAGAGCAAGGAGAGATAGGGCTACAAAACCTGTCTTGAAAAAAATTGCTCCTTTTTTAAAAAGTACCCTTAATTGTCAAACTATAGGAAAGCTCTCCCCCATCAATGATATGTCTGTAAAAATATTTAGTTACAAATAAGTCATAATACTTATAAAATTCTAGGAATTATTAGTCTAATCAGTATAGAAATTAGTGTGAAAAGTTCCTTCAAAAATAAATGAAATGATATCTCCCATAGGATAGAGCAAAATTGTTTCTAGGTATTTACCTAAAGGACACTCTGTCATCCTATCACAAAGATACTTGTACATCTGCATTTATTGCTAGACTAGTCACAATAAAAAAGTAATACAACCAACCTACAGGTATATACTAAAAAAGTAATGAATAAAATTTTAAATTTCTTATAACAGTTACAAATAAGCCAGGAGTGGTGTGGGACCATAGTCTGTATTCTGTCAATTATATTTGAAATAAATGCTGATTGGCCAGTAGCCAGGCAGGACATATAGGCAGGACAACCAGACAGGAAGTAAAGGTTGGTCAATGAGAACAAGAGAATTCTGGAAAGGAGTAAGCCCATTTCTCTGCAATCCTAGATCAGACACAGAAAAGCAAGATGTGACTGCCTCACTGAAAAAGGTACCAAGCCATGTGGCAAACACAGATAAGAATAATGGGCTAATATAAGTTATAATAGTTAATAAGAAGCCTAAGCTAATGGGCCAATCAGTTTATAGTTAATGTAGACTTCTGTGTGATTTCTTTGGGACTTAATGTTTGCGAGAACCTGGCAGGACAGAAACCACATCAACACCAAAGGTCTCTCAATCCCTGATTTCAAGCTATGTTAAAGAGCTGTAGTAATAAAAGCTGCATGATATTGGCATAAAAACAGACAAGTTGATCAGTGGTATTGAATCTAAGATCCAGATAGATATTCATGTATCTATGAACACCTGTTATTTTTTTATCTTTTTAAATTTATTCTTTGTGGGTTTCACATCATGCATCCTAATCCCATCCCATCATAGCTGCTCTCTGTCCTTGAAACTTCCTTCCCAAAAATAAAATAAAATTTAGAAAAGAACAACACCACAAAAAACTAACAAAAGCAAGCTAACTAATATACAGAATAAAAAGTCTTGCCATGAAACTGTAGTGTGACACAGTGAGTCACATAATATATACACCCTTTAGTTCATAATTTATACATTTTTACATGTTAGTGTTCCTTGCAATAAGTAATTGGTCTGGTTCAAAGCCTCCATCTTATACTACACACTTGATACTGGACATTCACTGGGACTCTTCTTGGTTATACTGTTGTTTCCCTCTGAACACCTAATTTTTGACAAAGAATCCGGAAACATACAATAGAAAAAAGAAAGCATTTTCAACAAATAGTGCTGGTTTAACTGAATGTCATCATGCAGAAGGAAGCAAATAGATCCATAGCTATCACCCTGCAAAAATCTTAAGTCCAAGTAAATCAGAGACCTAAACATAAAACTAGATACACTAAACACAATAGGAAAGAAATTGGGGAATACCCTTGAATGCATTGTCATGGGAAATAAGTTCCTGAACAGAACACCAGTAATGCAGGCACTAAAGTCAACAATTAATAAATTGAACCTCTTGAATCTAAAAGCTTCTGTAAGATAAAGGACACAGTTAATTGAACAAAAAAGTCCACGGAGTGGGAAAAGCTTTTCATGAGCTCAACATTTTACTAAGGGCTAATATCTGAAACATATAAGGAAATTCAAGAAACTAGATATCAACAAAGTAATCCAATTAAAAATGGGTTACAGATATAAACAGAGAATTCTCAACAGAGGTATCTCAATTGTCTAAGAAACTTTTCAAGCAATGTTCAACACCCTTAGCCATCAGGGAAATACAAACCTTACACTGGTCAAAATGGCTAGGATCAGAAACACAAGTGAGAGCTCATGCTGGGGAGGATGTGGGAGAAGGGGACAACTCCTCCAATGCTGGTGTGAGTGTAAAGTTGTAGAGCCAATTTGGAATCAATATCATGGTTTCTCAGAAAATTTGGAAATAGTCTACCCCAAGGTCCAGCTATAACACTCTGGGCATTTACACTTAGGTGCTCCATCCTCTCAAAAGGACATTTGATCAAACATGTTCATAGTGGCTTTATTCACAGTATCCTGAACCTGGAAACAACTTAGGTGCACCTCAACTGAAAAATAGATGAAGAAAATGTGTTACATTGACACAATAAACATTACTTAGGTGTTAGAACAATGGCATCATAAAATTTGCAGGCAAATGGTTGGAACCAGAAAAAAACAGCCTGATTGAGGCAACCTAGACCCAGAAAGTTAACCATTGTTTGTACTCACTTATAATTGGATATTAACTGTAAAGTAAGTGATAATAATTCTATGATGTACAGAGAGGCTAAGTGGTAAGGAGGGCTTATGGGGGACAGAAGCATCTCCCTGCAAAGGATAAATAGAATAGATTTTGTGGGTGTACTGGGTCAGTAGGGTTTTCTAACAGGAAGAATCAAATGAGGAAGAATATATTGGGAAAAAAGACTGGAATTGGGGGCTTTTTAGGGCAAGGCAGAAACCTAGTGCAAGGGAAACTGTAGTCTGAGGCTGCACCTTCGTTCCCCAGCTGTGCAAACCCGAAATAACCACATGGAAGTGGTACTAATTAAAACACTGCTTGGTCTATTAGCTTACAGGAAACTCCATGGAATCTAAGATTGTCACCCTAGCAGACAACCAGTAATGTGGGATGTGGAGCCTGAAACAGCAACCTTCTATAACCAGTCAAAGGCTCAAGTAGGGGGATTGGGATACCAACCCAGCTACAAACCCTGTGACCTACACTTTGTCCTGCCTGCAGAGTGTTCTGGGACCAGAGCCAAGCAGAATTGTCATCAAGAAACTAGAGATATTTCATCCAGCATCTGATGGGAGCAGGTGCAGAGTCCCACAGTCAAACACTAGGAAGAACTCAGGGGGTCCTATGAAAGAGCAGGGGGAAGGATCAAAGGAACTAGAGGAGTAAGGGCCAGCATGAGAACATGGCCCACAGATCAATTGACTGAGCTCACAAATATCAGGAAACCTGTAGGGGTCTGACTTGGGTCCATTGTATATATGTTATGGCTGAGTAACCTGATTTTCTTGTGAGATTCCTAACAGTGGAAGCCTGGGCAGTCTCTGACTCTTTTTGCCTACTTTTGGGATATTTTTCCTCATACTGTGTTGCCTTGTTCAGCTTTGATTTGAAAGTATGTTCCTGGTCTTATTGTAGCGTGTTATTGGAGGCTGATATCACTGGAAGGCCTTCTCTTTTCTGAGGAAAGATGGAGCAGGATGGGAAAAAGGGGAAATGGGGGAAGACTGAGGGCAGAATGAGGAGGGAACCTGCAGTCAGAATGAAATATATGAGAAAAGAACAGAATAGTAATAAAAAGGAAAAATTAACAATAGTTTCCTCAAGTTGATGTTTAAAACCTTCTTTAAATATTATGCAATAATGCACATTTTATTTGGTAATAAGTTATGAATCTATTACAGTTCTTAAATGCAAGAGAGGGAAATATTTAGTATTTATCTTAATTTTATTATGTTAATATTTTACAATATAGAGTGGAAAATAAAGAAGTTTAATAACATTCATTGTGATGACATTAAACAAAGAAGGAACCAATACAGACTGGACTGGCTTTCTGACCTTCATAATCTAAATATATGTGTATAATGAATACATATATTATATTAAGAAAGAAAGTAGACACAGCATGTCAAATGCTGTGATCATGTATGTATGTATATATATATATATTATGGTTATTATGATAATCTTGTAAACAAATAATGTGATCATATGTATATATGTATTTATGTGTGTGTGTTATGCATTTGGTAATACATTTTGCTGTAAATTTGATCAGACCCAGAATCAATGATGCTTGTGTTTCCTCCAAAACTACATGAAGGTGGAACAACCTCCTCCAGATGGAGCAGCTCCTTTGGCAGTCTAAAGGAAAAGTGATGTTGCTTTTGTGTGTGTGCCTTCACTCCTTGCTGATGAGTACATCTACACCATTGTTGTTGCAGTGAATGCTATCCTGTCCTGTCAACAGAACCCTGCTTCAGCCACCTCTCAATGTAGAGTGAAGATGAGTGGCTCTCCAGAAAACCTCCAGGCCTTAAGTGTCACATTGGACCTGCTGAGTCATCCAGTCTCATAGACTAAACAACTAGGTTCTCAGCTTCTCTTGCATACAGAAAGACAATATTTAGTTAACCATGCTGTTCTGTGTAAAATAACATTCATTTTTATATTTATATAAATATATATTCCTTTAGATAATGCTTACTAATACAATACATAAATGAACCTTTAATTTGTAACAGCATGTGTTAAACTATAAGAGGTTGTATGTTTAGTGAAGGAATCCAGAAACAGAAACACACACACTGCTTGATACCAGTTGTATGTAAAATTTAAAAATGAGATTTATTTAATAAAGATTCAACTGTATTAGGTTTCCATACTACCCCTAAAATAGCCTTAATTTTAACTGTCTTTCCCGTTATTTCATCCCTCATCCTGTTCTGTTTGATCCTCTTATTCCAGCCACCCAATCCTTGTCCATCTCTCTTCTTCCATTTGATAGATTTATCTGTCCTCCCTAGTTCATGACTGACTATCTCTCATCTGTGGTTTTATGGATTTTAGCTTGCTTATTAATGACTTAACAACTAATATCCACATAAAAAAATCAATGCATACCATATTTGTTTTTCTGGTTCTTTAGCTCACACAAAAGGATATTTTTCTATTTTCATCCATTTACCTGTGAATTGAATAAATGTAGCATATTTTCTTTATCCTTTCATCTGTTGCAGCACATTAAAATTGTTTCCAATTTTTGGATATTATGGCTAGTGCAACAATAAACATAATTGTGCACGTTTCTTTGTGGTAAAATGAAGCATCTTTGGCTATTTGTCATTTGAGGGGTAGTATGGAAACCTAGTAGAATATAAGCTTCATAAAATATACATATATGAAGGCAATCTAACGAAGATTGACAAATAATGGGGGAGATATAACCACAACTGGGTATCTCTTACCACCAAATGAAGCTTGCAGTACTGAAGCTGGGTTACATTTCGTGGAGTTGAACAAAAGACTAGATAGTCAATGGACCTAGGGGAAAACAAAATACTACTGTTCTATGAAAGACACATAACAATAAAATGACACCTAATGACATTCTGCTGTGCTCATAGATCAGAGTCTTTCTCAACCATCTTCAGAGGGTTTTTTGTCCTATTCTGATGTGTTTGGTTTTGTTTCATCTAATTTCATTTTATTATTATACATTAGAAGCCTGTTTTCTAATGAGAGACAGGAAGATGGTAGATCAAGAAGGGAGGGTAAGTGGGGAGGAATTGCGAGGAGTGGGGGGTAAAAAACTGTAATAAGGATGCATTATATGAAAAAAAATTTGGTTTCAATAAAAGAAAACAAAATCAGACTCATGAAACTAGATACTATAAGGATAGTTACTATAAAGATTTGAGAAATTAAAGATTTTGATCAGAGAACACAGACTTGATATAGACTGGAGAAATGTACTTTGGCATGCCTATAACATGTGGTCACCATATTTAATAATAACATATTTTATATTTCAAATGTCATTGTATAATTCTTAATGTTTCATCATAAAAATGGTAAATTGGTACGTTTATATATGTACCTATTATTATGTTCAATCTTTCCATAGCTTTATAATTATATATTAAAACAACACATTTAAGTTCACTTGCATAATTATTTGGCAACTGAAATTATAGCGTGCTCATCACAATAAAAATATGTACCTTGATTTTAGACAGGGAATTAGGTACGTTAACTACAGAATTTTACCTCTCCCTTTTCCCCCCAGATTCTATCTTGCAGTTTCATGCCCTGCTGTCCACCAGAAAACCTGCAGCACCTCCCCCAATCCCTAAATTCCCTCTCTCTACTTACTTGTTTATCCCAGTCTCCAACTACAACAGGAATTCCCTGCTAACCCATAGGACACTCCTGTAGAGAATCAGGTTAATGGACTGCAGAGTTTCACCTCTCCTTCCACTCCTCCATTTTCATTTTCCTAGTTTCATCCCACCTCTGTACAGTGGATCTCTGAGTCTTGTGCCTGTTCTTGGGACTCTTTTCCTTCTGTTAGGTTGTCTTGTCCAGGCTCTTTAAGATGGTTTTTCCTTTATCTTATTATATTTTATTCTGTCTGGTTTGATTGTTGCTGTGGTTCACAGAAATCATGCAATGAGCTGATCGAAAAGAAAACTGAAGTACCAGAATGAATGTGTTCTGATGGAGATAAACCCAGTTTGCAAGGTGTTGGGCCTACCACCTTTTGTATATTGGCTGTTCTTACAGTAGATCTCTTGTGAAGCCATGAGCATTCTCCCTTGGTACAAGATTCAGCAGAGTATGGATAAGTGGGCACAACTTTTTCCCATGTACTGGCATACTGGGTCATTGCCCCCATTCTCTGGGACCTCCAGTGGGAAATTTAGTCACACAGTAAATAACCTTGTTTCCTGCCTTCTAATCTCCACTTCGTTCCCCGAGACAAATTCAGTAGTCTGCTCCCTAAAATTATCTTCTATTTGGCAGAACATTTGGTAAGGAGAGGAGTCCTTCATACGGCCTACTTTCCAGATGTTCTAGATAGGGGTGGCACATCCCATCTTGTTTGTTTCTTAGTCCTTCCTGATAAAGAGATTGGTGCCCTAAATTCTCCTATAGCTAACTTAGGAAAGTGCTACACTCAGTTAAACCCTGCTCTACCCTAAAAAAGCTATTAAACACCTTTTATATAGAAGGCATGGAGGCCAAGTGTTGTTATCTCTTAAAAAACCGTTTCTTTCCTAATTAGACACAGAACAAGAGTGGATTCAGATGGAAGTGGGGGTGGAGAGGAGGCAGAAGGATTATGTGGAGGGGAAACTGAAATTAGGATATGTTGTATGAGAAAAGAAACTATTTTTCTATAAGAAAGAAAACTATTTTATGTAAAGGGGAAAATGTGGACCATTCAATTTTTTTCAAATAAATCAATCCATGATATTCATGACATCAAATATAAATTAATTACATTCATTAATTATATGAAAATGGAATTCTAAAGAATTAAAATATAAAAGACATGAAAGTCAATTATTTTGGTGTTATATTTCCAAGATATTAATTTAATAATTATCAAAGCATTCTCCATTTGACACTTCCATTTTTATCTCCTCAACACTAATATCCATCTGAGAAACAGATAACAAAGGCATCAAATTACTGTTATCTGAACTACAGCCTAAAGATATCATTGCTACATAACTTTCGTTGAGATAATTTACAATCTAATAAGTATAGTCTAATCTAATTAGTAAAAAAATTCAAATGACAGGAAGTTGCATGCTTATGGGCTTAGAAAGGAATTTCTCATGAAGAGATAAGGAAGATACATTACTGACAGGTCTGTCACACTAGTCAAACTGGCCACAGCAATCTGTAGGATGATACATATTACATCTAGAGAGTCTCCATAGATTTATTGTTTCCTTTATTTATGAGCATACAGCATTCAATAACTAAAATTATTAAGTACAGTGGGAATTTTACCTTCCAATGGATGTCAGCTTTATGTGAGTGTGTCATGTATAGGAAATGATGTCATGAATACAGACAGCACAATTAATTTTATTTAAGAATGATTTGTTTCACTAAGTACTCATGTACAGACACTACATATAATTATAACATGAAGCTTGCTATAATGACGTTTTCTTGTCAAGAAAATAAGAACAGCCAAGAATAAACATAAGTTAAACACAAAGATAAGCTCACATTTTAGTTTCTACATTTACAACATTTATGATAGGTCTTAAGATGAGTCCTGTTTAATGCAATATACATTTTGAGCCACTGACAATTGTTATGCGGTCTCAGAAAGCAGCACACAAATTTTATTGTAAGCCATGATTTACAAGCATATATATTTATAGTAATTGATTGCAATTAAAAACTTGAAGGTTGCTCTTACCATCTACACAGGAACAGAACTCTAATAACCATTATTTAGAATCATAAAAATGTCATGACAAAATTACAGTTGTTTTTGGTAAAGCATTTACAATTGGCAAAAGATAAACGTCAACACCCTTAATAATCTGATTAGTAAATTATGTGGATATCATTCATAGGTGTTACATGTTCTGTGCAAATGGCCCTTCCACCTGTTCTACATTATTCTGATTTGAATATTTAGCATTTTCAGTCAACTCATGTTAATCCAATATTCTAAATTATACAGTGGGATCATTGAACCAAATTATCTGACTTAAAAGAACATGACAAATATGTCCTGAGGATACATGACTACATGAATATCTGTGCAAATCACCTCAAGAAATTGCCTTGAGATTTAGTTTGTTTTTTTTAACTCTTAGTATTACATAACTAATACTAGTTTTTTGTCAGGTTCTCATAGACATTTGTATTGTGATATACTTAAGGGAAAAATTAGTCTATGACTATCAAATTCTAATTTATACTACACCTAAACCCAAAACTAATTTCAAATCTTAAATATCATGCTTAAAGAAATGAAGGTAAGATATCATCAGTAATCTGTAAGTGACTGAATATCCTAATATGATACTAAAAGATGGGACTCTCATGTTTCCATAATGCATAAAAAATAAAGGTAACTGTTACTATGCCAAACTTAAGAAAATCATATTATTTTAATGATGGTCTCATTATATTGTGATATAGTCCAGAAATTGAATAGGATATTTAAATATTATCTAACATGTCCTAGCAATTTATAATTGTCCATATATGCATGTATGTATGTGTGTGCATTTGTGTGTATATATATACAAATATACACACATATATATATGTATATATGTGTATATATATATGTATATATGTGTGTGTATATATATATATATATATATATATATATATCCTTAGCAGGTATTTTGCATTAAAATGTTCATTTATTATTTATTTTTGATTTATGAAAGTCATTTTATTTTCATAATGATATGCTCATTATATAACTATATAATCCAGAATTTACATATGCTATTTAAATATTTTTTAACATATCTTAGCAAATTTTCCATTGTCTATCTGTATGCATAATGCCATGTTTTCTTATGAAATAAATAATAATTGTTATAGAATGGTGTGGGAAATCCTCTATATGTGTTGCTTTTACTGGTTAACGAATAAAGAAACTCTTTGGCCTGTGATAGGTCAGAGTAGAGCTAGGCAGGAAAACTAAATTGAATTCTGGGAGAAAGAAGACACACTTAATGAGATGCCATGCAGTTGCCAGGGGAGAAATACGTGAGCCGCCAGCTGCAACCTTGCTGGTAGGGCATGAGCCTCATGGTAAAATATAAAATAAATGGAAATGGATTAATTTAAGATGCAAGGGCTATCCAATAAGAAGCTAGAGCTAATAGGCCAAGCAGTAATTTAATTAATATAGTTTGTGTTTAGTTCTGGGCAGTTCTGGGCAGCTGGGAATGAACAAGCAGTGTCCAACAACAAATTGGCAAGCCTACAAGGTTGACTGTATTCACATAAAACCTGAGAAAGCTTAAAAAGAAATTCTAGATGTAAAAGAACAGAGTTAATCATGGATTTTTGGTAGCAGCATTTTCTCAGGTGGGCTCTGTTTGCTAGAAGCAAGCAGAAGAACAATTCTATTAAGAGAAGCATTCCTGACTCAGAGGTAGCAGCAAAAACTGCATGGCTCCTTTAAGATGGCTTTCTGTTTCATGATGGTTGTACAAACAACTCTGACAATTTTAGGAGGTCCAAATATGGAGCATTTATTTGTGAGCAGAGTGCTACAACTTGCTAAATGGTAACACAAACCTGCTGTTATCTAACCCTCGATCTAGGGTGGAGAAAATTTCTCTCAGAGGCAATGAACATGCCTCTGCCATGTTATACTGGGAGGACCAACAGGCAGTGCTGTGGAGTTGGTCCTAGCCTCACCCACTTAGCATTAAAAAAAAGGGGTGCTCTGGTGAGAAAATAATTAGAAACACACAATAAAAACAGATACAGATAAAAAATATTTTTAAATGGAACACAGTGTTGGATAAATATATGTAGGCTTGGGAGAAAAAAAGAAAAAGAATATAGACAGTTATAAAAAGTAAATTTTTTTAAAAAAGGTAAAATCTTTAGAGAGACAAAGTACAGACAGTCATAGATTAAAAGGAATAAGAAAACTAAGCTGAAGGGGAATGGTCTTGGCCTATTCGGCTTATAGCCACACCCCACCATTAGTTAATTATTCCGCCCCCAATTAGCTGTTAATTAATTAACGGGGCTGGACCACTAGATCCCTATCTTTTTATCTATTAAAAGATAGACCCATGTTTGAAGAGCTCTCTCTGCGGATCACCGGTCTGCCTGTGTCTTCGGAGGAGCACGGTCTGGTACTGTATTCTGTAAACCTGTGTGTATTCTGTTCTTATTAAACTGTGTGTCCCAAATAAATGACCACACTTGGTGCCCAACGTGGGGCATTTTAAGACCCCCCAGCCAGGTGGGGCTGTATTTCTCCCCAGGGTGGGGCTCTGTTTCTCCCCAGCCTGCGTCCTGCCATTTCCCAGTGCTCTCGGTCACCGCCAGTGATTCCTCGGGTTTTTCCTCACTCGCTGTGAATGCCATTGTGAATTTCTTGCCCCACCCCTGAGCCCGCCTCCGCTCCGCTCTGCAGCTGTAACCGGTGCCACTGCGGAGCCTGAGGCAGGGATCTTCGCGTTTTTCTCCGGCCTGTCTGCCACTCCCGGCTCCTCGCCCCGGTGTGCCTTGCGATGCCGCCGCGGCTTCCCTCGCGCACCCTGCCTGCACTTGTTCTGTCCCATGTTTCTCGCGTTTTCTTCGTTGTGTTTGGAACTTTCTGAAATTCAGAGCCGGTTCTGAGTCCGTTCTCGCTGATTTCTGCGGCCTGCCCCAGCTCCGGCTTTGCTCAGCCGTCCTTGGCCCACCCCCGCTGCCTGCGCTTCTGTCCGCTTGCCCTGCTCGCCGCCGCCCGGATCTCAGCCGCCCTCTGGCCTGCGGTGCGCGCACCCACCCCGCGCCGGTGCCTGTACTGGGGATTCAGGCACTCCAGACATTGTGCCTGCTCTGTCATCTCTGGAGTTTTCAGGGTCTGTTTTCCAGTGTCTGAGTCTAGGGACTGCCCCGCCACCATGGTATCACGTTGGGACTGTGGGACTGCGACTGCTCACTGCCCAAGGTCATAGCAGACAAACGGTTCAGCCTGCAGAAACCTTGTTCCATTGTGACATCTACTAGTGAGCTGCGGTAATATGCCTTCAGCCACTATGACCCCACCTACCGATCAATGGGCTAATCTGTCCTTTGACGACCTAAATGTTCCTAGGCCTTATGCAATGTCTGATTATTTTTTGGACATATATGGCTGTTTCCCATCTGGCCTTCTTTGGGCAATTATTGGCTTGATTATCTTTTGTGCCTTGTTTTTCAAGTTGTATGACATTATCAGACTCCTTAATGCAGAAATTCAGGCCCTGAAACAACGTAACTCTGACCTAACTGATGAACTCCTTGTCATGCAATCAAATGGTAACTCCTTTAGGGACCGGCTTTCCCTCATGGAAGACAACATGTCCAAATTGTCTACAGCTAGGGAGGTGAGCAGGAATGAGGTAAGAACAACACTCAGTTACCTTGAGTTTAAATTCACTGTTCTGGAGGAAAAGGCTTTTGATCTTCATATGGATACAGATTCCTTTAAGGTTAAATTCAACACTCTGGATAAGGAGGTACACGGGCTGTCATTATCAGTTCAAACCTCTGCAAAAGGGACCCAATCACTCTTGGAAAAGGTTTGTACAGTTG
>JAQHUG010000158.1:3662424-3681689 GCA_028555095.1 Dicrostonyx torquatus
GGTGGATCCGAAGCGGTGGCACTCACCAGGAACCCGCTGCCATGAAAAGGGAGGGCTTTTCTGCTGGAGCCCCTGAGTTGAGCCGGTGGATCCGAAGCGGTGGCACTCACCAGGAACCCGCCGCCATGAAAAGGGAGCGATTTTTTTAAAAGAAAATAAAACAAAGTCTTTAGTCATAGAAGTAAAGAAAGAAGTAAAGAAAAATAAGTCACATAAAGTAGGAAAGTACACATAGAGTCTAGATTATTTATATTATTGTATTTTCTTTGAATTTTTTGACCAAAGAAAGATATTTGCTTCTTGAGGCTTCTGAGATAAACCAACATAAAGGTATCATGACTTAAAATTTGGGTCCAAGGATTTGTTACTTTGGAAAATAGGTTCTGCTTTCATTTCCACAGAGGATGAGACTTTGTTGAATCTTTCCAGACTAATGCAGTTTGATGGAACAAAACCTTCTGAAAGTTCACTGTGAACACCCTCTAAATTACTTCACCCAACAAAAAGCAGAAAGCAGTTAGGAATGAACTATGCTCATATTCCCAAATACCGTTTATAAATGTTTGTTTACATTTAAAGGGGGATATGATATAGAGATGAATACTTTGCACTGATATCAATCTTGGTTTATTGATACAAATTAAGATCAAATTTTTATATGCATATTTCTGCTCTTGATTAAGGTATTGTGTTTGTGTAGTTCTTTTAGAATTGTACAGTTAAGAAATACAGGTTAATAGATAATCATCTATAATATTCAAGTTAGTTAGGTTTTCTAGATATATAGAGATATATTTCAGTTAGATAGGCATTTTTCAAATCTTTCAGAGACCTTCAGAATATGGCATTTAAAATGTTTAAGAACTTAAAATTTTTTAAAACAGTGAGACACATCTGCTCCTGGCAGCACCAAGCTACTTCAAGAGGATGATGGGCACTGAAGAGGCTCCTTATGGTGTTGGTTAGCCATTCGAGGAAGAAACTACTCTTGCCTAGACTGTTTGATGATATAGTGTGTGAACTGGACATGCCGGACCCACAGAGAAATGACTGCTGAACTTGCCTAAAGGTGAGATGTTTCTTCGGGGTTTCTGCTTCATGAAAGAGTCTGCCAGACATTCTGCAGGACACAGAAGAAAGTGACTGACAAACAGCCAATAAAGATGGAAGTGTCTTTGAAATTTCCTGCTTGATGGAAAAGTCTGCTTGATACAATGAGCCTGTAGGCTAAAGATTGAATGCCCCAATGTTACAGAAGAACTTTGGGTGACTGTCCGGACAGCAAGATGTCTTTGTGGAGTTTTGGAGTTTGCCTACAATGTACTCCCTGTTTTTTTAGGTAATATTGTATCCTTCTGTAGTCTTTGATGGAGTTGAAGAATAGATAGTGATAGTTACAGTTTTCCTTAGTTATGATAAAAGATAAAGTAGATATAAATATTGTAACTGCAATTAATGTTTGATAACTCTTTTGTTATATGTAATTTTACTATGTTAAATTTAAAACCTTAGGGGAGGTAATATGGGATTCCCCTCTGTATGCTGTGATTACAATTGATTAATAAAGAAACTACTTTGGTCCCATAGCAGAGGTATAGCGGAACAGAGCTAGGTGAGGAAAACTAAACTGAATTCTGGGAGAAAGAAGGCAGAGTCAGTGAGATGTCATGGAAACCCTAGAGGGGAAAGACACAAGTTACCAGCCAGAACCTTGCCAGTAGACCATGAGCCTCATGGTAAAATATAAAAGAATGGAAGTGGGTTAATTCTAGATGTAAGACCTAGCTAGCAATTTGCTTAAGCTCTTGGCCAAACAGTATTGCAAATAATATAGTTTCTGTGTGATTATTTTGGGAGTCTGGGTGGCTGGGAAATGAACAAGAATACTCCTACAAAAACACATTTCATCTTGCTGCTATTACTCATGTCCAAATCAATCATGATATGTTTGTTTTAGGAGAAAACCATGACAGTACATGGGCTACGGTATAACTCATATATCTTGTTGGCATCAGATACTTCTGGGATACCTACAAGATAAGTAACTACCAAATTTTCAACTTTTTCAGCGATGCTGTACAAAACCTCCTTCATCTTTATGCATCTGGGGCACCAGTTGTGTCTGAAACAAGTGACAATTGTGTGGTTCACTGAAAAGATGGGCTGGTCTATTTGCCAACCTTTGTGCAGATACAGGAGCAGGTATGGAATCTTGAGCGGACCTGTATAGCAGACATCTCGAGCTGCCTTGTGAGAACCCAGGCAACCCCAACTACTCCTTGCATCCCAGCTACTCCTTGCATGACCAGTGCGTCCTGCAGAGTGGAACCAGTACATTACCTTTAAATCAACCAATTATTTCTTTTTCCTATCCCAGCACATGTAGTCAACAGGAAATATTACTTTTTGGTATTTAGTGATGGTTACTAAATGGGTAACTTTTTCAACTAATATTATTCTAATTATAATGAATATACTATATTACATAGAAAATAACACATTATTTTGGAATGACCTCTATGCCTGAGTGCAACAGATTTCTCATTATTGTAAGAAGAATGTATTTAAAATACTTTGATAGATTCATATTGAATGACTGGGAAGATGCACATTAATATATTATCTTCAACTGAAATAAATAATCACCTGACATTTTCTGTTTGGAATAAGATGACATAGTAAATGGCAAGGTATAATCATTGCAAGATGTACTTTTTGGTAGATAAAGCACTGTATAATTTTAGAGAAATTACCTGCTTATATTGATAGCATGATAGAAGCAAGAAAAATGCATTAACATGTGGGTATGGTTATGAGCCAGTAAGACTACGTTTATAAAACTGTAAGACAGTGCATATTCAGTCAACTAGTTATAATATGGCCATCCTGATTGAAGATAGTTTCTTTTTTCATTTTCATTTGTGTATGTGTTCTTGATATGTGGTGTATGTGTATAATAGTGTATTTGTTTGGTTGTGTAGCTGTATGTGGATAACAATTTATGCCAAAAATCCTGCTCAACCACTCTTCTTTCTGATATTTTTAAGGCATGATCTGTCAATCAAATTTATAACTCAGGAATATGGCTATACTCTCTAGTTTTCTTCTTCTGTGGACCCTTGTCCTTCTCTTCCACAGCTAAAATTACAGATATTTCATAACTTCTACTTGGAATTTACCTGGGATTTGGAGGTCTGAACTATGGTCCTCAAACTTCCACAGGAAGCACTTAAGCTACCAACTAAATTAGTTGCCTAACTCTGAAGATACAAAAATTTAAAATGCAAGGTTTAATGCAAAAAGTAGTAATTAAAATGTATTTAGATCTTTATATCTGTCATATCATGCTTTCTGGTTCAACTAAAAATTGTAAAAAAAAATTGACTTTCTAAAGATACTGCTAGTTGGTTATGATTAAATTATTAAGCAAAAGACAAAAGGACATATGCAAATATGATGTGTTTATGAGGCAAAGCTATGAGGATTTAATATAATGTACCAGAAAAATAATCTTCTATGTTCACATCATCTTATATCATGCAATATGGCTTGCTTATAGTGTATCCCACTGTTTTTCCATGTGTTTTATTATATATTATGGATAATTTATCTTCCTTACAGAGTTAGAGAACTCTCCAATGTGGCTGAAAAATCCTCATAGTAAGGACTGTCTTTCTTATAAACTGAAGAATAATTTATCTTAACAAATCCATAACAATTCTCTTATATCAGAGTCGAGATATGGAACTTCAGAGACTAAATGAGACAAGTACTGTCTTGTCATGTATTTTGAGAAAATACATTACTGGCCAGTCCCTTAATAACTAAAGATATTCTCTCAAGGAAAATAGAATATAATAATAAGTATACTACATATTAATTCTCACTTTTGAAAAGAATTCCAAAGCACTAAACTATGGATCAGTCTTGAGTGATACCTCTATCACTCAATGAAATGTAGACTTGAAGAACCATCCAACAAGATTAAAGACTACTATCATCAGAGATGTAAGGGGAAATTACAGATTGAAGGAATGCTCAACCAATAATCCGTCTAGCCTAAAACCCATACCAGGAGAGCAAGCCCGTCCCTGACACTACCTGGAGCACCAAGACTTACAGGATGGATGACCCAGAAAATTAGCATAAAACCAAACATGACTGGAGAAAAAAATTGAATGAGTCCTATTAATATTCTTCTCATAGATTGGTGCCTAGCCCAATGTTCACTGGATTGTTTCCATGCAGCAACTTATGGATATAGATGCAGAGACCGATAGTCAAACATTAGGCCAGGCTTGGAAAATCCTGCTGAAGAGAGAGAAGAAGGATAGGTAGAGCCACGGGGTTCAACAAAATCACAAGAAAACCTACAGAATCAACTAACCTGGACTCTTATGGACTCACAGACTAAAATGACAACCTCTGAGCCTACATGGGTCTGGCTTAGTCTCTCTACATATATGTGACAATTGTATAGCTTAGAGAAACTCTTCATAACCAGAACAAGGGTATATTTGAAATTTTTAAAAGATTCATTTATTTATTATATACACATCTCTCCAGTCATAGCTTTGAAACTTTTGCTGGCTTTTGGGACTCTATTCCTCATACAGGGTTGCCTTGTCTAGCCTTAGTACAAGAGTAGGTGCTTAATCTTACTGCAACTTGATATTCTATGTTTTGTTGATGACCATGGGAGGCCTGGCCTTTTCTGAGTAGATATGGAAGAGGAGAGGATTGACGGGAGGTAGAAGGGAGGTGGAGAGAGGGACTGGAAGCTGTGGTCAGAATGTAAATAAATAAATAATCATTATTATTCAGGAGATTGAATTCAATTTTTTAAGTCTGGAATAATGAACCCCAGCAAGGCATTCAACAGAACTAGGCCATGAGCCCAGAGCAGAACATTGATTCTACTGAGCCTGATGAGAATGTAGAAATGGTGAAGGAGCATAAGTCAGAGAAATCAATGCAAATGAAAGAGAAAATATGGTATTTGGATAATGCCATTGAAGTTAAGAACCACTACTGAATAATTTTTATAAAGTCATGACTACTAATAAATCAATAGCTGGTGAAAGATTAAGACGATTTATCATTTCCCAAACTAAATCACACCTGTGTCACATTTTTTAATACTCACAACCACCTCTTTGTAGGGGACCTCAAGTTTTCTGTCTTTTTTTTGCTTATGTAAGTTCATACAGGATTTCTTACTTAGTTCATTGGTTAGTCTAGGCTGACTGAAATTCAGGTCCCAGGGATGTACTTGTCACTTTTTCCTTTGCTCTGTGATAATAATGTAGGTCAACATACCAGGGTTGGAAGATTCAAATTTAAAAATGAATGTTTACCTGGGTTCAGTATGAATATTGAACTTGATGTAAGAGACTTGAATTAAGAAAAATATTGAAAAATTATATACAATATATTTTATGTTTCTCTTCACATGTTCTTCCCTGATCCTCCTTACCTTCCTTACCATCCAATTTTATTTTTAAATTTTTGAATTATCCTTTTTTACCATTCCATAAACCAAACTGAAAAAAATAACACATGATCATCTCATTAGATATTAAAAATACCTCTGAAAAAAATCCAACATCCTTCATGATAAAAATGTTGGGAGAGATTAAGGATACAGGAGACATACCTAAACATAATAAATTCAATTTACAGAATGCTTATAGCCAACATTAAATTAAATAAGATAGTCATATAAATTTTTATTCTTAGTATATTTCAAATTTTTTGATTACAAATGAAGTTAAGTATTAAAGTAATTTAATAATTCAAATGCAAAAGAGAAGTGTTTTAGTTACATTTTGAAAAGTCATGCAGAATCTGAATATCTATAGATACTTAAGGACCTAAAAGCACAAAACTGGAACCCTACTTCCCTTGGAAGCACTTTCTGTTCATCCTTTGTTTCATACATTCCTTTGCATAGACCTATTGAGAACAGTTGGGATTCATCCATAGTTAACGTACATAAGTAACTTTGCTATTAATGGTAATCAAGACAAGAATAGTCTCTCTTGTCAAAGCCACAGAGGAAAGCCAAACCACTCTGACAGCATAAGTGAGAACAGATGTACATTTTCTATCTTTCTAAATGGTAACAGCAAAAGCAAACAAAAAGTAGAAGAATGCAGTTTCCATTTCTGTTAAAGAAATCAGCACAAAAATTGACTTCTGGTGAAATTTTAGAGATGGACTCCCCTTTATTACAAGCTACTGTATTCCACAAATAACTTTTATTGATACATGTTTGGTTTTCTGTGCATTTTACTGCACATAAACAAGCATGTATGGGTGATTAGCATTAAAAACATGAAATAGTAAATCAGTGCCTTTCTTAATAAGATTGGCATCCAATTCCTTTTGTTAATCCCAAAGATGCAACGAGAAAAACCACTGGCCCAAATCATCATGGCCAATTTAATTAAAGCGAGCAATTAATTAAAGCAAGCAGCTTTTTTATTTGGGTAAATGGGCTGTCTCCTCCTAAGCAGAGGTTCAAGAGGTCAGTATTGGTCATAGGGAGGATAAGGACTTTTTCAGCTCAGGAATACAGTGTTTCCAAGTGGGATATTTAGCCGGCAAAGAGGTAGGTAGTGTTACAGAAACAGAAGATAAACATAAATTTGTCATAACCTTGTGAAACAAAGGCATGATTACAAGGTGGTCAGAAGGTAATCATAACAAGAGGTGGTCTTAATAACCTTTGAAACAAATGTATGGTTGAGAAACAGAGATTTAATCATAAACAGGAATGAACCTAGCATGTCTTTACTATAAGATGGCTTTCAAGTCAAAGACAAAAGCAGGCTTTCTTATCACTGCCTTCATGAGACCTCTAAAATGTGGGAGTATATAGTGCTTAATGTATAAATATTCACCATAAGGGACATGTATGGAAAGTGACAAAAGATTGATAATAATCCAATACTAATCTAAATATGATAAGGAGAGTATATTCAATGGAGGAAAGAAGCTATAAATTTTATGAGCTGATTTTAGCATACATTTTACTAAAATGTCAACAGACGTAGTTTTGGAAGATTGTGTTTTAACTTCCTTGGCTTAACTGTCATTCATACTATCTTTATCCATAGACTGAGGACAATGTATGTTGCTTTCTATACATGTCTAATATTGCATGAGTAAAAATAATTTAGAATGATGCAAATCTCTTTCTGCCTCTATTCCTCTGTTGACCAAGTTTATAGGACTGTACATTCAGGTATGGCATGTGAAAAAATAAGCATCATTTAAAACTTATTTTGAAAAGAATATATCTTGTATTTGTGAAAAATATCTTCCAAAACATTTTAAATTATGCTCTTTATCCACAGTTCTTTTTCAACCATGTCTGACTCGTTATTTTGGCTTTTGCTTGCAAAAAAATAAATAAGCTTCTTTATGTTTCCCTGGCTGTCCTGAAACTAGCTCTGTGGACTACTCTTTCTCAATTGGCAACTTCTAAGAGAAAAGTCCTACTCCAATGAACCCATTATTTCAGTTATGATCATTAAGTATTTATTTTAATTACTTCTGCTATTCTTTACTGATATTCAACATATCATTGTGGATTTTCTGTTTGTAATATTAATCTGTGTGCTGGGCGAAAAGGGAAATGTGCTTGTAATTTTTTGGTCGACACCCAGGATATAGCGTACTATTCAAAACACATATCAATTAACTTTTGTTGAATGAGCAGTTTTTATGATTCAAATATATTTGTTAAGGAAATAGTTGTTATAGTTTAGCAAATGTTTTATTCAATATATTTAGCAGAGATGGGAATATAATAATATAGATTTTTATCCACAAGAAATTTACTCATGAATTTTCCTAAATCAGCACAGAAATTTTTGCTATATTGTTAGGGGTATACGATATCACTGTTTTAATTTTTAGTAGAATTATACAGTAAAATGTTATCTCCTCAAGTAAAAATTTGCTTCATAGTTTAAACTTTAACTTGCTTTTTAATGTTTTGATTACAACTTTAATGGTGTCATACAAATTATTTTCATCATATTCACCCCTCAGTTCCTCCTAGATGTAACCTCACATTCCTACCCACATAACTTACTTGTTATTTGTCCTTCATTAAGCCAAATTCATGTTGCTTAAGTACTCCTGTATGTGGGGCCTAGCCTAGATGGTGATAGATTTGCCATGGATGACACACTTGGTGGTCAAATATCAAATATCCTGCATATCATCTATTTACAATATGATTCATAACAGTAGCAAAATAACAGTTGTGAAGTAGCAAAAAAATATTTTGTTGCTAGGGGTTATCTCAATATGAGGAAGGATTACAGCACTAGGACAGTTGAGAACCACTGCTCTAGAGGAATAGAACTGATAGAATGAATAAATGTCTTACATGCTCTGGTCTAGCTTGTAAAACAATACATATCCCCTGATAGGAACACAAGATATCTGGTAGTTGTTCAGTCCATGAGGCTGGATGTTTTAGTTGTCTTTTGATTTGCATTGTAATCCTGAAGAAGTAGGTTCTAGTATCAGTGAAGAAATGCCCCAGCATCAAGATAGATGAACTAGCAATAGAAAGTAAAAAAAAAAAAAATGCAGGAAACAAAAGAAAGCCTCGTTTTTCCACGTCTTTTATGTAGGCAGCCATATTTAAGATGAATTTTCTGATTTCCAATGATCTAGATTTAAATGCATCTTTCCACCTCAAGTAATCCAATCAAACACAAAATCCTGCACAGACGTGTCCAGCTTCTTAGATTTTACATGATTCCTGATATAGTCAAGTTGACAACTAAGATTAGCCATCACATTTTGAAAAACACATAGGCAAAAACCTTCCCAGTATTTGGTAAAAATGAACTTAAAAACTACTCAGAAACAATAGGGAAGGACATAAATTTATAAACATTTGTGCACTAAAAACAGGTGCACAAAATTTTATGAGACATTATTAAATATAAAACCACAGATTGAATCAAATTTAGTCATCCTGGGTGACTTCACTAACAGACAAGAACTAAACAGAATTACTTTTGAGTTAAGTGAAACAATGAATCAAAATGGTTAAATAAACATTTACAGAACATTCTGCCAAAATACTAAAGAGTATATTTCCTTCTTAGTAAACCATGAAACTTTTTTGAAAATTTCCTACATATTAGAACACAAAGCAAGTATCAACAGATTTAGAATAACTCAAGTGACATCCTTTATTCTCTATGGCCACAAGGAATAAAGCTATATATCAACAGTAGAAAAGGCAAAGAGTACATAAAATATAAAGATCAAAGAACACACTAATGAGAAAATTTGCATCAAAGAAGGAAATTAAAATATTCATATAATTTAATAAAAATTAAAGCAAAACATATCATAAATCTATGGGATGCAATGAAGGCAGATATAAGAGGAATCTTTGTAGCACTAATATCCACATAAAAATTGTAGTGTTCTGAAATACATAACTTAATGATGATCCTTAATGCCTTGGCAAAAATAAGAAGGAACAACTGAAAAGAATAGATGGGAAATGGTAATTGAAATCATGACTGAAATTAATAAAACAGGAGTGAAAAAGTACATGAAAAATACAACAAATCAATGAAAAGAAGACTTGGTTCCTTGGAAAAATTAAGAGATCTGACAAGCGTTTAATTACATTAACCAAAAGAGAGAGAGGACCCAAACTATTTAAAATCAAAGGCAAAAACTAAAACTTTCAACAGATGCTGAAGAAATTTGGAGAGTCATAAGAACATTGTTTTAAATTCTATAGTCCACAAAACTGGAATATCTTAAAGTAAATTATGAATTTTAAATATACACGACTAACTAAAATAAATTAAATGGAATAAATTATTTAAATAAATGTAATTCAAATTAAACTTCCAACAGGCATTTAGAGCAGTTTTTAAAGGTCATCTTTGTTCCATTCTTTGTCATTCTACAAAGCATTTCATTTTTATTTCATTCATTTGAACATATTTATAATTTCAGCAATACCTATTTTTTTAAAAAAATTGGCTTCATATATAATTAGTACTTAATGAAAAGTCAAAGGTCTCTTACAACTAACAGATGCTGCCAAGAAGGCATTAGGAAGCTTTGTTGTCTTTGAGTTTATGGTAAAAATTCCTAATAAATGCCCAAATTGGTGATTACTATGTACTTGATTGAAAACAGAATAAACTGTTTCAGGTCCTAGACATTTTGTACCCCAGTACATAATTAGCATTATGTCTAAATGAGTATTTGAAAATTATTATTGCTCAGTTGATAAGCTGTGGAGATATTTCTTCATAGCGGTGTAATATAGTGAGAAAAATAGTTACTAATTCAAGCTTAACCAGAGAGACTCAGTTAATCAATCTGAAAACACTATTGAATATTGTCTAGTTCTATTCAAGTCTACACTCTCTGAAGAGGTGTTATACAATTTCTATTATTTGCTGTATCATTTGGATATTTAATTTTGTAATAGTATTAATTAATTTTCTGTGTAAGTAACTTTTATATTATATTGTAATATCACCTTTACATTGGGTCATTATATGAATTACTTTTCTCAGTGCTTTGAAAAAATCCCCAAAAGCAATTTAAGGGAAGAAACATTTTTCTCATTGTTTCAGTTATTATGGCATTGTCTGCAGTTGTGGGAAGGATATAAGAAAATGACCCTCAGTAATTATAAAAATATCAGTTGTACTAAGTGAATACATTCTAGAAGCATATACTGTGGCATGGTATATACAGTTAATAATAAAATATTATATACTTTAAACATGTTAAAAAGCATACACCTTATGTTCATTGTTCCCAACCACACTTACTCAAGCAAACAGATAAGCAAAAACATACAAGAAAGGATAAACTAAAAACATAATGACAAATAACACATGTATTTTCTTTTCCTTAGAAGTTAGATTTAAAAAACAATTAAGAGAGGTAAATTCAAAGGGGATAATTTGAGAAGAGGAAAGGAACCAAAAAAAAAAAAGAGGTAGAGTACATCACAATAATATTGGAGGGTAAACCTGATCGAAATATACAATCTATATGAAAATATAATCATGAAACTCACTATTTTGCTCAATAAATAAATTTGTCAGGAAATTTTTACAAATGATAGGTATACTTGACACCTTGATCACAGGTTTATATACATACCTCAAAACTCATCAAATACTATGCATTAAAACTGGGAAAGATTTTTTATATATAATTTGTTATATAGCATATGTATCATACATTATACATCCAAATGCTTTATAAACAAAAATATAGAAGAAAGGAATAAGTGAAGAAGGAAGTCAGGGTGTGGGCAAGAGAAAGTGAGTAAGTGAGGGAAGAAGATTATTAACCATATTACTGAGGTGCATAGAAATAAATTGCATTGCTCTTGATCCCTATTACATTCCACATTTACGAGAAAACACAAAATTTTCTGGATCTGGGTTACACTACTCATGATGACTATTTCTAGATCTCTCTATTGACAAACAAATTTTACAATTTCATTTTTAATAAATAAGTGAACCTCATTGATATGATCCACTCTTCAGTTGATGACGTTTGGGCCATCTTAAATTTCTAGCTATTTTGAATAGAATAGCAATGAACTTGGATTGGCAAATATCTTTAGAGTCATTTGGATATATACTCAAGAGTAATTCAATTGGATCTTATCATACATCTATTTTCATCCTTTTGAGGAACATCCGCACTGTTCTCCATAGTGACTGTACAAGGTTACACTCCCACCAGCAATAAATATGCTTTCTCCTTGCCAGAGTGCTCCAATTTCTTTCATTAATCGTGGGCATTCTAATTGGAGTAAGATGGAATCTCAAAGTAGATTTAATCTTCATTTCTCTAATGGCTAAGTGTTTCCCAGTCATTTGTGTTTCATCTTTTGAGAACTCAATGTTTGGTTCTACACCCCATTTTTAATTGCTTTTTTCTGATGTTCAGTTCTCTTAGTGTTTATTCTAGATAATGACACTATTTTATATGTAATTGGTAAAATATCTTTATACTGACTGGCATTTTACTTGGATGATGGTGTTCTTTGCTCTACAGAAGCTATTTAGCTTCATAATGTCACATTTATTAATTTTTGTTCCTAATGTCTTAATGCATTCTGTTCAGAAGCCCTTTTCTGTGCCAATGAATTTCAGCCTATTCTGTATTTTCTCTCCCATCAGAAAAAGGATAATATGGTCTTATATTGGGGTCCTTGATTTGTATGGTGTTGAGTTTTCTGAAGGGTCATAGTTACAGATATATTTTCATTCCTTTGCATGCAGCCATCCAGTATGACCAGCACCTTTTTTTCAAGAAGGTATCTTTTCTCCTGTGTGTATTTTTGGCTTCTTTTTTTAACCAATCTTTTTTTATTGTTAAATATTAGATGTCTGTAGGTGTGTGAACTGATGCATAGGTCTTCAACTGGACTATTTTGATTAACATGTCTATTTTTAGCTAATACCATGATGGTTTATTTCTAGGGTACCATAATACAGCTTGAAATCTGGGGTGATGAGACCTCTAGCAGTTGGTTTATTCAGGGTTGTTTTAGCTATCTGGTCTTTTTTTATTGTTGTTTTGTTGTGTGTATGTATGTGTGGATATATTACCATTTGAAGTTTTTTTTAAATAAGAAATTGTGTTGGAATTTTGATGGGGATTGCATTGAATTTGTAGATTGTTTTCGCTAGGATGATGATTTTACAATACTCATCCTATCAACAATCATGATTGATCTTTTCATTTTTCTAAAGATTCTTCAGTGTCTTGTTATTTTTTTCAGACTCAGTTCTTTGATTTATTGATTATTTGAATTGTTATTGTTGTGTCTTCAATTTTATTTATTTCAGTTCCAAGTCTTAATATTTTTCCATCAACTTTTTTGGGGTGTTATTTCTTTTGTCTATATATTTATAGTATATTGTTAACAGTATGACATCTCTCCAACTTTTTGTTGTAGGCAGTGAGTTCTGTGAAGCTGCCTCATGGCACTACCTCCATTCTGTTAAATATGTTTGGCTATGCTGTTTTTTTTTATGTTTACTCAATTAAAAAATATTTCTCAAACCACTTTTTATTTACTAGTGTGTTGCTCAGCATCCATGAGTTTGAATATTTTCTATAGTTTCTAATTTTTTTGATACCCTGCTTTGCCTATGCAGGGTATAGGATGTTGTTATTATTATTATTATTATTATTATTATTATTATTATTATTGATGTTGCTGTTTCTGTTGAAGCTTGTTTTGCATCCTAAAATATGGTCAGTTTTGGAGAAAGTTCAAAGGGCTTCTGAAAGCAAGCTTTAGCTATTATTACTTTTTCTTAGTGTTTGGGTGGAATGTTCTGTAGATGTCTGCTAAGTCCACTTAATTTTTGATGTTACTAACTGCACATTTCTTTGTATATGTTTTTGTTTGGATGCCTTATGCAAGAGTGGAGTAGTGAATTTACCTTCTCCATTGCATTCGGGTCAATATGTGATTTTAGTCATAGTCAGGTTTCTTCTATGAATATAGATGGCTTTGTGTTTGGCAAAATTATTTAGAATTGCCATATCCTCTTACATTTTTCTTTAGTAAATATGTTATGGCCTTCCATATTTTTATGAATAGTTTTATTTTGAATTCTGCTTTGTCATATATTAAAATATTTGTAACTGATTGGTTCTTAGATCTGTCTGTCTGCTCAGACTATCCTTTGCCATCATTTTACTCTTAGATATCCTTGGCTGTGATGTGTTTCTTAGAGGCAGCAGAATGGGATCCTGTTTTGTCAAACTGTTTATCTGCATATTTTTATTAGCTAACTGACACTGTTAATATTTAAAGCTATTATTGATTGGTGTTTACTGATTTCTCTTATTTTGTTGTTTTGGTTGTTGTATTTCTTCCTTGTTGCAATTAACTGTTCTGGGATTATAAATTTCATGTGTTTGCTTGGTTATTTTTAGCCTCCTGACCCCACAGTCTGCTCCAGCCATACAGCTGTCATCAACATTCAGAGGGCCTAGTTTAGTCCTATGCTGGTTACCCCACTGTCAGGCATGTGTTGGTGAGCACCCATGAGCTCAGGTAAGCTGTTTTAGTGGATATTCCCATCATGATCTTTACCCCTTTGCTCATATTATCCCTCCTGCTTCTCTTCGACTGGACTTTGGTAGTTCAGTCCTGTGTTCCACTGTGAATCTCTGCACCTGCTTCCATCAGTTGCTGGAGGAAAGTTCTATGATAATATTTAAAATAGTAATCAATCTGACTACAGGGCAAGACCAGTTCAGGCTCTCTCTCCATAATTGCTTAATGTCTTAGCTGGGGTCATCCTTTTACTTTTTCAACTCATATTATTTACAAATTTGGTATTTTCATAATGTCCTTGACTTACTAATTGATTTTTATCTGATTCCTTTAAATTGAAGGTTTTCTTTGACTAAACTTTCCATTTCTTCTATTTCATGTGGATCTGCAATTCTCTCTTCTACTTTTATTTGGTTAGGCTTTCCTCTGAGTTCTTTTGTTTGACATGATAGTTTTTCATTTCTAGTTTTACTTCAGTTTTTTTTTTCTGGGGGGGGACTAGCACAAAGATAATGAGTGGGCCATGAGAGAGTTTTGAATCTACATGTCTTAAAAAAACAGTTTTGTATTTTTGGGTTTTTTTTTGTTTTTTTTACTGATTTTTATTGAGCTCTACATTTTTCTCTGCTCCCCTCCCTGCCTCTCTCCTCCCCTTCAACCTTCCTCCAAGTCCCCATGCTCAGTTTGTATTATTTTAGTGAGTCTTCTTCTTTGTTAATTTGTATATCATTTCTGTGTTACATTCTGTTTTCATTTGACTTAACCATGACATTTTATGATCTTCATTGACACACATATTCACGTCCTCTTCTAGGTTCTTAAAACATATCACAATTCCTGTTTTGAAGTCCTTCAATTCAGGTAAATTGTTTTTTTTTCTCAAGACATGCTAAAATAGGATTGCTGACTTCTTAAGAATGAATATTTTCATATTTGTTCTTGTTTACAGTTTTGAGATGGGATCTAGGCATGTGCTGTTTCTTGTGAATTTCTGGTCTCACCATTGTTAGGTATGTCTTCAGTTCTTTATATGCTGTTATCCAAGTATGAAAGACTGTGGATGAGAATAAAGATACTTGTATTTTTGAGGTATTTCTTGGTTTTAAAGTTTAGACTCTGAATAGTTCCAGATTTCGGTTCAGACTACAAACACTACCAGGTCAATACAGTAGATGTGGTTGGTGACAGGCAAGCAGGCCTGAAAAAGCTTCTTGAAGTCCTGTAAGTAGGAAGTGGTATCTAGCTCCACCAAGGGAATAAGAGACAGAGCTAAGGGTACGCTGTGTTCATCTATGAATGGCAGGGTCTGAAGGGAATGGAGATTAACTAGGAGGAAGGTTTGAGGATGTCAGTCATATCAAAGTAGGAGTAACCTAGAGGGTAGAGAATGGAGAAGGCAAAGGAGGGAACTAGTATTCTACCTGAGTCTCAGCTATATGTGGAGGATATCAGTAGATTATCTTTTTTTTTCTCATTTCAAGACTGGTTTTCCCCACTACAGCCTTTAAAATAAGTTTTGTGTTCTTTATACATTGCATGTTTACAAATCTCTATTTTTAATCAAGTGTAGAAAACTTTAGGAAATTATTACTAATTTTAATTATTACTAATGAATAAGATTTTTATACCTTATTCATTTATCTTCTTCTGTAATTGCAATTATATTACTTTATATATTTTAGGTTAAACTATATGTCCCCTTTTTCTTTATTTTCAACTTTTTATATTATATATATTATTTATATAGATTATTGTTATATGTAAAAATTATAATTGGCATTTAACTTCAAATTTTACTTATATTTTTTTCTGACATCTGCCTGATAAATCAATAGAAACTTTCAATAAAAATTACTGTATTTATTTAGTTCTAGATTTTCCTCTTTAATTTGTCTTGTTTCTTTTTTTCCTTTCAGTAACTATTTTTTTCTTTGCTTCATTGAAATACAGTTATGACAACTACATTATTGTTCAATTATTCAAAAATATTAACTAGTTTATGGTACAATGTTCTGTTCCTTGTTTATTTTCTTCACAGAAGGAAAACTATTCCATCATATTTTTGCCATTACTTAATCAAGATTCTAAAAGAATTTATACAGTATACATTTTCTGTTGTCTTTCTAGTCTTAATTGAGTTTTTATGTTTTTGAGTGTGGCTATGTCTCTCTGTGTGTGTTTGTGTATGTAAAAGAGGGTATATGCACGTCTTTACAAATGTCTAAGATCAGCATAAAAATACTATAATTAAATATTCTAACATCAAAGAATAAATTATTTTTGAAAAGTATCCAATTTTACTTATTTTATATTTTTGGACATCTGATTATTTTGTGTTTATTTATTTGTTTACAGCCATATTTCATAGTAGCAACTATTTTCTTTACTATCTTGAATTTCTAGAAACAATAAAAATCTCTTGTTACTCTTAAATTTTTCCATTTGTTATATTATTTCCTTACCTATAAGATATAATTTGTTTGATGGTTGTTTTAAACTATTTATTGAACATCCTTTGGGCATATTTCCAAGAGTAATAGTGCCAGCTTTTGAGGGAGATTGACACCCAATTATCTGAGAAAACAACATACTAATTTCCAAAGTGGCTATATAAGTTTGCATTTTTATCTGCAGTGGATGTGTGCTCCCTTTACTCCACATTCTCTGTAAAATAGACTGTGGTCAATGCTCAACCATTCTGACAGGTGTTTTGATTTGCAATTCCTTGCTGACTAATGATGTTGAGAAATTCTTTAATGTCTTTCAGCCATTTGTGATTTTTCTGTTGAGTATTCTCTGCTTAGATGAGAGACATTTGACCCACATTTGTCACAACTCATGGACTATATACCAAGAGGTGGGAAGTTTGCTTGGGACCAAACTAGGTGCTCTGCATTTGGTCGTAGTTTTGTAGCCTTGTTTGTTTGTGAGCCCCCTGTCAGTGGGACCAGGATCTATCCCTGATGCATAAGCTGGAATTTTTGTGCCCATTCTATATGGTGGGATGCCTTTCTCTACCTTGATGTGGGTGGGAAAGGGGGCTCGGTCCTTCTTCAACTGAATATACGAGGTCGCTTTATTCCCCATAGGAAACTTTACGCTTTCTGAGGAGTGGATGGGAGTGGGTTGAGGGAATGTGGGGGGACAGGAAGAGGGGAGGGAGGGGAAAATTGTTGGTATGTAAAATGAATAAATAAATGAATGTGTACAAATAAAAAAGAAAAATCTTAAACTGCCTTCTTTCCTTTCTGCCTTCATTCTTTTCTTTCTTTCTCTTTCTTACTTACTTACTTTCTTTCTTTATTTTCTTCATTCCTTCCTTCTTTCATTCTTTCTTTCTAAATTTCTTTCCTGAGACAGAGTTTTTGTGCTTAGCATCAGCTGTCCTTGAACTTTCTCTGTAGACCATGCTTGCCTTGAATTCAGAGATCCACCTGTGTCTGACTCCACATTGCTGGGATTAAAGGCTTGCACCATCACTGCAGGATAATTGTTTATCTTATGCCATCAAAACTGGGTCACTAGATAAAAGTGCTTGCAACTGAGCCTGACCATCTGAGGTTTAGACTCACATGGTAAAGGGAAAGACCCCATTACTGGAGGTTATTCTCTAGAATGCACATCTCACACCCATCCAGACAATAAATGAATGAGCACAAAGAAAGTGTTTCTCTTTATCACTATTTTAAGTCATTGGGATCCATTAAGATGATTTGGGTATTTGTTGTTTTAGTTGTTGTTTGTTTCTTGTGCTTAGTTTTGATAAAAATAATGCATTAATTGTATTTGTCAATTTTATTTTTTACTTTGACTTTCACTTTTTTTTCCAAATAATTTGTACATTTTTTCACTATTTCTACTGAGGAGTCCCCAAAATGAAATATTATTGTAAGATAACCCCAAATCACTGATACATTCTATTGTTACCTTTGTAAGGTTTTTGGTACTTTTCCCTTTCCTTTCCCTTTCTTTTCTTAAAATTTGATAGTGAGAATAAAATACATAACTTGAATCCAAAAACCACGACCCTTCCTAATGAACTGCTTTCTTCATCTTGATACACTTTCTTGGTGTGGTTTCAAGTGCAATTTTTTTTTTAATTTTGCTCTCACTCTCAATTTAAGTTTTAAATCTCCATGCACTTTAATGGCAGTCATTCTAGCTACATTTTTAAAAAGTGAATATTAGAGTCTATTGACTGTGCCAGTTGAGTTCCACTGTCACTTTTCCATGAAAAAATATCATAAATTTGATGAGATTCATTTTCCTGCATTTCCCAATTAACTCACCATTTCTTATAACCAATACCTTTCTGTTTGTTACTCTACTGTATGTCTGAGGTTTAGCATCCTTTGAGGATCTCCAATTTTATATATATTTTTCAGTGAATGACACATTATGTTTATGGCCGAAAAAACTCCCTTTTGTATGTATCCCATATTTTCCTAAAAATTCATGTGTTGATTGATGATCCTGTAACTTGAGAATTATAAATAGCGGTAGAATTAAAATGAATGTGCATTATCTCTGTAGCATACTGACACAGATACTTTTATATATATTCCCAAGAGTAATATAGCTGAATTGTATGGTGCCTATTTTTAGTTTTTTGGTAGTTAATATCTTGATATATTGATTAAGTATTTCATCACCTGGGTCATTTTTCCTTAGCTGTAATCAATTCCTTTTCCTGTTGACATAGTTCTTATCTCTTTGAATGCTTGTCTTTTACAATTTTCATTGGTTTTAAAATAAAGGTCATTTTCCTCATGTTGGATGCCATATACTTTTGTGTTCAGGTTGCCAAGGCAGAATGTTATCTCTCAATATTCAAAATAATCCTTAATGTAGCAATATATAAAGAGGGAGGATCTTGGAATAATGAGGGGTGAAAATGTCATGCTGGTATTATGTTCTTTTAAGAAAAAGGTACAAAAGACTTTGTTTCCTCTATTTTGTTCATGTGAGGACATCAAAAGTAGAGTTCTCTGTTGTAATTGGGGGAGAGGTGCGGGTTGTATGTTCCCAACACCCAGCTCCCAGCCCCCAGCTGCCAGCCCGCTCAGCCGCTGGTTGCTTGTTTATGCCCGAAATAACCACATGAGAACTGTATTCATTTAAACTCTGCCTGGCCCATCATCACCAGCCT
>JAQHUG010000158.1:3707154-3717361 GCA_028555095.1 Dicrostonyx torquatus
ATAGGGGGAGGGCGGTGGGGTAGTCGGGGAGCGGGAGGGTCTGGGACAAGGGGAGTAAATGTAAATTTTTCTTTTAACAATAAAAAAATTTAATCTATTCTTAATGCATAAATGGTTTGGACCATTATTATTCAAAATCATTTTTTATAAAAAAGAAACATTTTATAGTAAACAACTTGAAATCTACATACTTTCTTTATCTCCTCTTTCCCCTTGTAGAGTCTTTTTAATGAAATTTAGAAATAAGTATTGTCTCAGTATTTCATAGGCCATATTATAATATGTATGCAAAACAAAATTTCAATTCAATTGGTGAATTTTGTCTTTTAAAATTAGAATGTAATTTAATCAATTCTTAAACAAGTTGTTACATATAGACAAAAAGCAATTTAAGTGAATTTCACTTTTAACTATGATTTCATTTGTTCTGTAACATATTTCAGGCTTAGACTACAATCTATTTTTTGCATACTAAGTAGGAAAAATAGTTTTTACATGTCATTATTATTATTATTATTATTGAGATTTACTTATTCATATGAGTGTGGGTATTTTGTGTACATATATCCTTATTGCCTATAGAGGACAAAAAAGGCAATTGGATTTTTTTGGACTAGAGTTATCAGTGGTTGTAAGTCTGTGTAAGAGCCAGAGATGGTAGGTGATGTCAAAAGAAAATACATCTTCCATACACAACAATGAAATCACAGAGACTGGGAGCACATGAAAAAGTCCTGTACATGTTCAAAAGAGACCAAGACCCAGCATGGAGAAGGAGAAGTGGGCTCAACATTGCACTCCTTAGAGTTAAGCTATTTATATTAGATACCTGATGGGAGAAGCAAAATGAGTCTTCTCTATTGGAATAATTACACTACAGGGAAAATCTCATCCTCAGAAGTAGTTGATGAACATTAAACAGACTATCTATCTATCTATCTATCTATCTATCTATCTATCTATCTCTCTGTGTGTGTATGTGTGTGTGTGTGTGTGTTTGTGTTTCATTACTGTTTGGTGTTTTTGTCTTTTTAGTTTTCTTTCTTTCCTTTCTTATGTGAATGGATAGAGAAGTGAGGTGGTTCTGTGAGGACATCAGGGGGAAGGAATATAATCAAAATATGTTGTATGAAAAATTTTAGAAATAATAAAAATGTAATTAAAAACCTTATATTTGGGATGTAGTGCCAAGGAAGAGGATGTATGAAGCATGCAAGAGGTTCTGATTTTGATCCTCACCAGTGAAAAATAGATTAAAAACTAATGAACTGAAGCATTTATTAGCTGCTGAGTGGGGTGGGAATTGAATCTGGATCCTCTGAAATTGAATTTGGATCCAGTGACCTAACCTGTTGGTCTGTCTCTCCAGTTCCCTTATATCGCATTATATAAGTTCCTATTTATAAAATCAAAACAAACATTTTAAGTTAATTTCTTTGAATATACATGATATTGGAAGAAATCATATTTATTGCATGAATTCACATACTGATTTGTGAATTGCTATTCACTTGGTTCCTTTTAAGCTGTCATTTGAATCTTACTGAATGCCTTACAAAAAAGTGGTTTATTTATTGCAGTTCCGGAACCTGCAAAATTCAAAATTATAGCACGGGCACTTGTGAAAAGCTTTATGTCTTATATCAACATGCAAAGGGAATCATGCAAAGAAGAAATACTGATACAGAAGAAATGAGTAGTACAGTTACCCATTTCAATTTATATCTTGGCAAATACATGAAAATTATAGGAAGACTTATTCCTAGAGAAGAATAATCAAACTTGGAGGACATAGGGACTTTTGTTTTAAATTAGAGAATTGAAAGAATAAATATGTGTATCCTCTAATACTTTCCATGATTTTTAGAAATATCAAATAGTAATATAATTTTATAATGTGGTCATTGTTGAAACATCTAATTAAAAACTATTTCTTTAAAACTTCTTTAGACTACAAGGAATCCATGATACTTTAGAGTCATTAGGCTAATTATTTATAATCCATTCAGTAATTTTAAAAATAAACACTCTTAAAAGTCTACAAACTGGATTGTGCAGTGTGGACCAAGAGGTGACTAATCACCCATACATCTGAGAACCCCACTCTCTAAGCCATCCATACTGGGGCAAAAAAAAAACTGGGCTGTTCCCGCACCTACATCAACTTCTTTAGCCAGGGATGGTTCAACATACAAAAATCTATCAATGTAATCCACTGTATAAACTAAAAGAAAAATATAATAATCTCATTAGATGCTGAAAAAGCATCTGACAAAATCCAATCCTTTTCTTGTAAAGGTCATGGAAATATCAAGGATACAAGGAATATATCTAAACATAAAAAAATCCAACTTACAGCAAGCTGACAGCCATCATCAAATTAAATGGAGAGAAACTCAAAGCATTTCCACTAAAATCAGGAACAAGACAAGGCTGTCAACTCTCTCCATATCTGTTCAACATAGTTTTTGAAGTTTTATCTAGAGCAATAAGACAATAAAAGGAAATCAATGTGATTCAAATTGGAAAGGAAGAAGTCAAATGTTTGCTACTTGCAGATGACATGACACTATTAATAAGTGATCTGAAAAACTCTACCAGGGAACTCCTAAAGCTGATAATTACCTTCAGTAATGTGGCAGGATACAAAATCAACTTGAGGGAAGTGCATATTCAAGATGGAGGAAGGACAGAGACAGAGAGCAAGAAAAGAGATATCTTTATTGAGGGGGCATTATGGGGCTAGCAAGAAAACTGCCACTGGAGAAATCCTCAGGAATTCACAAGGATAACCACAACTAAGAACCTAAGTAATAGTAGAGAGGGTGCCTGACCTGGCATTTCCCTGCATTCAGATTGTTGACTATTTTAACTGTTACCATAGAATCTTCATCCAGCAACTGGTGGAAGCAGAGGCAGAAAGTCACAGCCAAACACTGGGTTGAGCTTCCAAAGTCCAGTTGAAGAGTAGGAGGAATGAGGTCATAGCCATCATGGGGATACCCTTGGAAACAGCTTACTTGAGCTATTGGGAGCCTACCAACTCTGTCCTGACAGGAAAGGAACCAGAATAGGACAAAACTAGTCCCTCTGAATGTAGGTGATAGTTGTATGGCTGGAGCAGATGGCAAGGCCAATGGCAGTGGGACCAGGATTAATACCTACTGCTGTACTTGTAGAGAGCTGCGTGCAGCTGCACCTTAAAGATTGCGCCGGCTTCCGCCTTCCACCTTCCCGATGGTGAGCGCTCTCCATGGTAAAAAAAAATTCCATATTTGGCTAGGCTTAGGATCTGGCTTGCTTCTGCATACCTGGACCTATCCACAGTGCCTACCTGGCATGTTGAGGTTGGTCGACCAGAGGCTATTTAGACTGAGGGCATGGTTTTCCCGGGGTCAGAAGATTGTTCAAGGATCCTGAATAAACTGCAGAAAGAAGAGCTGGTGTCGCCTCTTCCTTGCTGGTTGAGTCAGTCGCGACAGGTGGTAGCCTGTATGGGGAAAGCCTCTCAAGGAAGGCTCAGAACTTTCTGCAGTCAGGGCAGTGCACTGGTAAATTCCCAGGTAAGATGGGAATCCTCGACTAGAGCGGGGAATTCTGCTCTTCCCTGTAGATAGAGAGAGAGCAGGGAAAGTCTCCAGGTAAGGTGGGGATCCACCACTAGAGCGGGGAATTTTGCTCTTCTCTGTAGATAGAGAGTGGGGAACAAGGTCACTGACAGGCAAATCGAAAAGTAAAAGGAACCTACGCAATAGAGCGTTAGTTTTAGTTTGATCATGGGCCTCTTTGACACACCCAATTTTTCTGGCTCTTAATGAGCTACTTAGAACAAAGGGTTTAAAGGTTAAGAAGAGTACTTTAAGGAGATTCCTAGAGGAATGTGACATTGTTGCTTCATGGTTCGCTGTTTCAGGAAGCCTGACTATAGCCTCTTGGGAAAGATTGGGGTAGGATCTGGACTTTGCTTCTGAGTAAGGAACGTTGAAGGCTGGCATATGCCCCATTTGGAAGCTGGTACGCGATTGTTTGACAGATCAGCGCTACAGCGAGGCTGTGGAGAATGGACAGGCTGCGCTAGAGATGTTGCAGGAAGAGAGGTCAGAGCAAGCGGCCAGTGAGCGTTCAAGTACTAGGGATAAACATGACAAGGGATTAGTCCCTAAGGAACAAGCAAATTCTCTATACTCCGATATTTCTGAATTTGAGGGTTTGGAAGATTCTGACTCCGATGATGAGATGACATCTGTTATAGAGATGCTAGAAAGAACTCAGATTAGGCGAACAAAGGATAGCAATAGGGAACGGAGTCAAAAACTGAAGGGCTTAAACTTGATTAATAAAGAGCCAGTCCAACCATCGGTTCCTCCGCCATATACAGATACTTGGGGCAATAGAGAAGGACGTACGTTCAGCCTGGGGATATGGGGAGCAGTAAGAACAGAGCTGTGCCTGGCATGCCCTGTTTTCAGGATCCCCAAAGGAATCGATATGAAGAGCCCTTAGATTTTAAAATAATCAAGTCTCTGGCAGAGTCTGTTAGAACATATGGGATAACAGCATCATTTACCATCGCTCAGGTTGAAGCTTTAAATAGACACTGTATGACACCTAATGATTGGAGTGGACTAGCCAGAGCTTGTTTAAGCCCAGGGCAGTACCTGGATTGGAAAGCATTTTTGATTGAATTCGCAAATGAGGAAGCGGCTGAGAATCAGGCTAACAGGCAACCTGCCTGGGGCATGGATATGCTCCTGGGCCAAGGACGATTTGCCAATCAGCAAATCGGCTATCTGGTGCAAGTTTATGAGCAGATCAATAAGATTAGTATAAAAGCTTGGAAATCCCTCCCCAATAAAGGGGAGGTTAGTGGAAATCTTACAAAGATTCTGCAGGGACCCACAGAGCCTTTCTCAGATTTCATTGCTCACATGGTCGAGGCTGCAGGTAGAATTTTGGGGATCCTGACACTGCTACGCCTCTGATTAAACAGCTTGTTTATGAACAATGTATTAAGGAATGTAGGGCCGCCATAACCCCGTATAAGAACAGGGGCCTAGAAGCATGGATGAAGGTTTGCAGAGAACTAGGAGGGCCCCTGACCAATGCCGGTCTGGCAGCAGCTGTAGTCCAGCTGACACAAAAACAACCTCACAACTTATAGCTGGGGCCCCTAACGTATTTACAGATGGATCTAAAATGGTGTGGAGTATACATGATAGACAAACAGGAGCCTGTACAGTTGAAACTGAGGAGCACAATTTCAACCTGGCTCCCCTCAGAGAGTTGAATTGAAGATAGTGATTGAGGTTTTTAAGGCCTGCCCCTTCCCCTTTAATTTAATATCAGATTCTGCCTATGTTGATAATGCCTTAAAGATCTTGGAGATTGCTGGACCTGTTAAAAGCTCCAGTTCAGTCTGCCTTTTGTTTCAGCAGTTACAACAGTTGATCTGGCAAAGAAAATCCTGCTTTTACCCCCAGCATGTTAGAACACATACTGGCCTGCCAGGACCCCTTAGTGAAGGAAATGATATTGTAGATCAGTGGACTCACAAAGAATGGATATTCTTAAGCTATGCTCTTGACAGAGCTAGGAACTTTCATCAAAACTTTCATGTCAATTCTAAGACACAAATTTCATCTTTCTCGAGCTGATGCTCGACAAGTAGTTTTAGATTGCCCGCACTATGTAATTCACCAACATCCACCCAGTGTTGGTGTAAATCCCTGAGGGTTACTTCCCCTCAGGGTATGGCAGATGGATGTGACACACATCTCCGAATTTGGGCAGACCAAATATGTCCACGTTTCCGTGCATGCCACGCCACTGGTGGGAGAAAAGGCAGGCAATGTCATTGTGCATTGCCTGGAGGCTTGGACAGCTTGGGGTAAGCCTCAACAACTTAAAACTGACAATGGGCCTGCCAATATGGGACAGAAGTTTGCCTCTTTCTGTGCTCAGATGGAAGTGCAACTTGTCCATGGACTGCCCTACAACCCCCAAGGGCAAGGCATTGTGGAACGTGCTCATTGCACGTTAAAAGAATGCCTACAAAAACAAAAAAAGGGGAATAGCCCATGGCTATACCCCGAAAGAGAGACTTTCCCTGGCTTTATTTACCATCAATTTTTAAAATTTGGATGCTCAGAGCCGTTCTGCAGTGGATAGGCATCAAGAGCCTCATGATCCCACTAGAGGAATGGTAAAATGGAAAGATGTCTTGACAGGGCTCTGGCATGGGCCTGATCCCATGCAGACATGGGCACGAGGCTCTGTTTGTGTTTTCCCTCAGGATCAACAAGATCCAGTGTGAGTGCCAGAACACCTTACTAGAAGAGTCCAGTATGGGGAAGAGCATGATGATCAAAACGACGAGTCTGGTGCAACCGAGAATTTGACAGCATGATGGAGCAGCTAAGGGTGGCTATCGTTACGATGAATTCGAACCCGGGTGGATGCTGGACTGGCTTAAGGATTGTCCTCATGGATCTCTGACGCCACGAATCATCTTAAGAAATGGGCGGGAATAGGAGCCTTGACAGGCCTCCTGGTGTTGGTCTCCCTGGTTTGCCTGTGGTGCATCTGCCGGATTAGGGCTTCCCAGTGTCGCAATGCAGCCATGATCATTCAAGCCTTTACAGCCATTGAAGCAGGACAGTCTCCCCAGGCATGGTTAACCACCATGAAATATTAAGTTCCTTAGCACAGGATGCGAGGCTCATGTACTGCACTTGGGGCCCATTGCATGTCGGGTCCTGAGAAGAGCATGCCTGATTACATGTGGGTAGATATCTCATGTCCCACCTCTGTGAAAAGGGTATTGGACGGGTCTGATGCTCTCCTAAGTGAGAGCCAGTACAATGTCCTTGATTTCATTCTTACAGAGATCAGGCCTCTACTCTTGTCTGTTGCTATTATATAAAAAGGGGGAACTGTAGAGAGCTGCATGCAGCCATGCCTTAAAGATTGCGCTGGCTTCTGCCTTCCACCTTCCCGATGGTGAGCACTCTCCATGGTAAAACAATTCCATATTTGACTAGGCTTAGGATCTGGCTTGCTTCCACGTACCTGGACCTATCCGAAGTGTCTATGTGGCGTGCTGAGGTTGGTCACCCAGAGGCTATTTAGGCTGAAGGCAGGGTTTTCCTGGGGTCAGAAGATTGTTCAAGGATCCTGAATAAACTGCAGAAAGAAGAGCCAGTGTAGCGTCTTCCTTGCTGGTCGAGTCGGTTGCAACATGTACTGACATTTTGGAACCCGTTCTCTTTGGAGGGATACCTTGCTTATCATAGATATAGTAGGGAGGGCCTTGTTCCTTCCTCAAAGCAATGTACTAGACTTTGTTGACTCCCCAAGGAAAGCCTTACTGTCTCTGAGGAATGGATGGTGGGTGGGATGGGGGAAAGTGGAGGGAACAGGAGAAGGTGAGGGAGTGGGAAGTGGGATTGGTATGAAAAATGAGAAAAGATTTTTTTTTAATATAAAAGGAAAGTCTGCAAAGCTTTTAGGGTACTTCTGATAGAGATCATGCTGGAATTCTACCTCTACAATATTTTTCATGGTATTCATGAGGGATTTGATACCTTATGTCCTAGCATACATGTATTCTTAGAAAGCACATTATATCACAGATTCTTTTTGAAAATCACTGGTTATTAAGTTAATCTAATCAAGGTTGCTACTCACAGTATTTCTTAGTCAAATTTGTACTGACTAGGAAGTCTTCTCCCTGATGTGTAACTTTCATAGTAGCAGAAGGTACTATGTACACTTTTGAGGAAGAAGTTTTAATTGCCTTACCCAAGTCTGAACATTGTGAACTATGGTGAAGCTCAGTTAGACAAGGCATACCTATAAATACAAAAGTGAAACAAATGTTAATGAGATAGCCCATTACTTTACCATTGGATTTAAGACCAAAATCATAGTTGGTATTGCAAATCTGGTCAAGAACTCATGATTGTGAAGTTCACGGGATCTGCAGCTGAACCCACTGGTATTATCTTCTAAATGGACATAGCATTGGACTGCCAATTAAACTGACATCTTCATGTCCACCCATTAGTAGAGTTCTCAGATCTCAACATAGAAGATTCTTTGTGCAGTGCATTATAGTGAAGAAATTTATAACTGATAAAATTGTGGATTGTTTCATTGAAGTTTTCAGTTGTAAATGGAGTATATACACCTCTTGTAGCCCAACATCCACCCAAGGTTCAGAGACCATCTAAGAAAGGGTGGCAGAAATAATGAGAGATAGAAGTCAGGAGAGACTGGAGCAAAATAATATTTTCTGGACCTGTTATAACTAATATGGTCAGCCCAAGACCTATATAAGATCAAGCTAGTCAACATTCTAACATGGCAGCAGAAGGCCTTAGAAGACCTCAGAAACTAAAAAGATATTAACAGTTGATGGATTGTAAGGAAAAGATAGTTAATTTTTAAGGGTTTGGCCTCTGTTAGGGAGGCCATGCTCTGGTAGAAAACCCCACACTTATGAGTATATGGTCAGTGGAAACTGGCCTAGTCATATTATGAAGAAAAACAGAACAAAACAAAGAGGACACAAAGTATGAAGTGAATAGGGAGATGAGGGTTGGGTTGAAGAGGAGTTTAAGTAAGAAACAGGGGTGAATATGACCAAAATATGTCTTATGAAATATTCAAAGAATTTATATATGATTGACCCAAAAGGCAACTCAGGGTATGATTTTGAAGCAATCTTATGAATATATTTTGCCTTGATTTTATTTAAGAAGATATATTTACATGAATCTAGCGATTATGGAAGAGTATATGTAGTTTTTAAAATGTAGGATAAACCTGCTTTGGCAAATGCAAGATGATTTTTAACCTTTTTCAATAAAGATTTACAGATTTGATGCATAATCGTCAACAACAAAAAACCAAGAAATATAAATAGTTCCTTTAGAATTTTCTAGTTATCCATCATTGAATCATAAATATCAAATTTAGCAATTTAAAACAAATACAACAGGTTATGTGCCTCAGATATCCTTAAATAGATGCCAAAAATAAGTTAGTACTTGTAAATGAACCCAGTAGTATTTTTTATTTTACTTTTTCGAGAATTTCATTTATGATTACACTGAATTCTATGTGCCACTCTTGCACCTGCAACTCCTTTCATGTGTCACCTACATACACTTATTGAATTTATAACTTCTTCTTTTATACTTATTATTGTCACACACACACACATACACACACACACACACACACACACATATATATATATATACACACATATACATATACAACTATGGAATCCAATTATTATTGCTTGTATGTGCATATGCTTAGAGCTGACCAACTAGGACTGGTCAACTTAAAAAAGGAATTGCTGTTGAAGAAAATTGATTCTTCTTCACTCAGAAGCCATTAATTGCCTATAGGTCTTCATTTAGGGGTAAGAACTTATCAAAGTTTTACCTAATATTCTTGTCCTGTTCACCTTTAGAGAGCAGTCGTATTGTAAATAATTTATGAGTGGAAGATCCCTGTCATGTCCAAAAGATACCATCTTGAAGTAGTCATGCCACTCCACTGGCAAATACAATGTCTCTACCCACTCTTCAACAATGTTCTCTGAATTTTAGGTGCACAGACTATGTTACAAAAGTTCTATTTGGGACTGGAACTCAAAGGTCATTAATTCTCCCCACAGTTTGATTAGTTATACATCTCCAAAAGTAACCTTTTCTTGATGAAAAAAGCAGCTGTTTTGGTGAACTGTAAGAATTATACTCATCTTTATATAAGATGTGTATATAGATAGAAGATATATTGAAATGGGAAAATATTAGAAGAAGTTTGTCTTCTGGAGTTCATGACCTCTCCAACCACAGGTAGTTGACAAAACTTACAGTACCACAGATGACTTCCCTCCTATTGAGTAGGACTTAAGTCCAATTAAATGGTTGTTGGCTATCCCCAGAATAGAAGTGGCAATGTTGTTCCATCTTGCTAAGTCAGTTATTGTTGCAATTTCCATACTTAAAAGCTGGGTTGTTCTATTGGCTATTTCTTGCTCTTAACACGGCATTGCACATTTTTTTTCATTTTTTATTAAATTTAAAAGAAAAATTTACATTTACTCCCCTTGTCCCAGGCCCTCCCACTCCTCCACTACCCCACCACCCTCCCCCTGCTTCCTTAAGATGGGGCAGGATACCCTGCCCTG
>JAQHUG010000158.1:3748860-3764180 GCA_028555095.1 Dicrostonyx torquatus
ATTTCTTCTACTTCTTCCGGATTAGGTTGCTCAGGTCTTCTTGTTGCACAATCGCTGGATTCTGGCATTGCCATGTTGCTTTTTAGGTTGATGGAGGAATTCCTGGATAGGCGCCTGCCCATCTTTTCCCCTCCTCAGTCAAAAGGGCCGACTTTTCCTCCAGTGGGGGTGGCTAGATTGTCAAAATGATCTTAATGGACATATTCAATTGGGCATATTGACCTTGAACCAAGAAGTAGCTCTGGTTCAGGAGCAAGTGAACTATCTTTGGACTTTTCAACAGTTAAATCATGTTATGTGTGGTACTCATAGCACTGTATTGCATGCTTCTGCTACTGTTATGGAACTCAACCATCATATGAGAGGGGTTTGGAATATGCTTTTGTTAATTTTACCACCCAGTTAGTTCGTGCTAGATGGTTGCAGTGCTGGTGTGGCTCATTGGCGCTGTCAGTCTTGAGGATACTTGGTTTAGGGCTATGTATCTGGGTATCCAAGGATGGGCAATACCTTCGGGGCAGAATGCTACCTAAGACACGGAATATTAGAGGGCCATTCCCCATGTCAGGCAAGGTATTCCACACAAAGTAATAAGACAGACACCGCTTATTTTATAAAATAAAACAGTGTGGGGGGGTGTTGTGATCTAGCTGCCCTCACTCGCCCTGACCAACAGCAGAACTTCCTTGTGGTCTGTAATTGACAAGGATGTTTGTGTTCTTTCTGACTGATGGTTTTCTACAGAAGCATTAGAGGTATAAAAGGCTTTAGTTCAGAGCAAAAGAAAGGTTTCTGTTTTTCCACCTGAAAAGAAGTCTCCATGTCTCAATTCCAGCACTCCCTGCCAGTCTTGGCATCTAGGCTGTGCCAGCAGTGTACCAAGGGATCATTACAGAAGATGGGACCGAAAGAAAATGAGAGCTCGGACATAGTGGGAATATTAACAACAGTTTTTCTCTAGTATGGCATAGTCAAAGCAATTATGACCTCTTATCAGTTGTGACTTCTGCAGTGAGCCTACACAATACTAAGTCTATCATCCCTCAATCATAGAAAAGGGTGAGCTGATTGGTTACTGATGGATTCTGGGGCAGTGACAATATTTGTTTTCAGTTGTATATCCAGTAGGAATCCAGTAGACTTCAATGCATAGTTTCAAACTTGTGACTAAACAAATGATTCTGGTGAAAGTGAGTAAACCACAAAAGAAAATCAAAAAGAAAGTCAAATCAAACATCAGCAACAAACAAAATACCATGAAATTCAGGAGGGGACTTCTGGGTAGGAGGTCATGTAATATCAAGAATAAAAAGAATCATTAATAACTTAAAATTTCAATAATTTTAAATAAAATTTAATCTATATTTTTTACTTTCTTGATATTATTCTATGAAAATATGAGTTTATAGTGATTTTGTATTACTTTAAGGGATCATCTTATTATATAGTGATATTTAGCATTTACCTTAATATGTAATAATTAGAAAAGAGCCCAAAAGTTGAATAGAATGTTTAGTTGATTTCTGATCTTTTATTGAAACTTAAAATATCTAAATAAATACCTCTTTTTGTATGCCAACACATATTTTTACATGAATTCCTTGAAGCAGAACTACATGAAAGATATATAGATATATATATATATATATATATATATATATATATATATGTATGTATGTATGTGTGTGTGTGTCTGTTTGTGTGTGTGTGTGTGTGTATTTAATGTTTTATACTCTAACAATTTCTGAGAGTATCTATTGTCCAGCATGCTGATGAACACAGCAAGCTTGTAAGCCTTCAGATCATTGGTAATCCAATTTCTAGGTATCAAACCCTGGGCAAATGACTAAGGTTCCTATTTATTATATCAAAGCAGGCTTGGCATAAGAGGGAGAAGAACTCCAACTCAAAGGTACAGAAAATATATTCAACAAAACCATAGAAGAAAACTTTCCAAACCTAAAAAAGGCTATCCCTATGAAGGTACAAGAAGCTTACAAAACACCAAGTAGACTGGATCAAAAAAAATTACCTCGTCATATAGTCATCAAAACACAAAACATACAGAATGAAGAAAGAATATTAAGAGCTGCAAAAAGATCAAGTAACATATAATTGTAAACTGAACAGAATTACACCCGACTTCTCGATAAAAAGCATGAAAGCCAGAAGTTCCAGAATAGATGTGATGCAGACACTAAGAGAACACAGATGTAAGCCCAGATGACTATACCCAGTAACACTTTCAATCAGCATCGATGGAGAAAACAAGATATTCCATTACAAAAACAGCAGGAAGTATGGCTGGTGGTGTAGGAGGTTCTTCTGTAATTGTGTTGCTTTCATTGGTTACATAAAGAAACTACCCTGGTCTTTTGATAGGGCAGAATTTAGATAGGTGACAAGGACAGAACTGAATTCTGAAAGAAGAAGAAGCCAGTGTGGCAGATGCCATGAAACTTCTGTCTGAGACTGACACTGGTTAGGATCTTTCCCAGTAAGCCACGACCTTGTGGTGAACACAGATTGGTAGAAATGGGTTAGATCAGGATGGGGGAGTTAGCCAATAAGAGCCTAGATATAATGGACCAGGCAGTAATTTAATTAATATAGTGTTGGTGTGGTTATTTCGGCAGTTAATCTAGCCAGGCGGCGTGACGCAGCCTGCTCCTCCATACTACAGGCTGGAAAGGCATAATGTTCACTGTCATCCCAGAGACACTAGTCATTTGTTTCTTGAGGGAGGTAAGAAGGCAGGAGTCTAGGAAAAAAAATATTGTTATCATTCGTCCTATGAAATGGGGCTAGCCATGGCATGAGACACAATAGCAGATGAAACCAGATTTTAGTTGGCAGGTAGGTGTCCTTGATCCAGAAGAGTTGGTAGGTGTCCTAGACCCAGGAGAACTTATACCAACAAAGTCCCAGGAGCTGGTACAGATGTTCTTGTTGTTGTTCTGGGAGCATTTTGTGGGTTTGTCTTGACTTAGGCAGCAGGAACAACCTGCAAAATATGCTTAAAAACAGCTGAGATTAAAATTAAAAACCTTGGCTTTTACCAGACCTGATTCTGGTGCAGTGATAGAACTTTTCTGGGAACCTGTAAGAGAACTGGAACAGATTTTATATTTTGGTGTCATAGCAAAAGGTTATTATTTTAGGTTAGAAGGTTATTAGAGGATATTGTGAACTCTGAACCTCTGAAGGTTGAAACCTGTTAATCCTGGACTATGAAGCCTGTTAAAGAACAGTACCTTGAGTTGTCAAATGCCTTTAGACAGATCTGGGAGGAATAGATGAGGGAAAAAAAACCACCACCAACAAAACAACAACAACAACAAAATCCCAAGTCCTCTCCTTGTAGAAGTGATATTTGCCATTAGTTGTTGAGCAGGAGAGGCCCAAAGATTTTTGAGCAGGAAGATTGTCTTACCTGTCTTGGCAGAGAAGATTGTCTCACCAGTCTTGGCAGAATAAGCAGATCGATTCCCTGGATAAAAAGCCTCTTTTGTTTTTTGTGTTGGTGGCTTTGCAAACCCAGAGCAAGCTTGGAGAAGGCAGGTCTTCAGTCTTCTTGGAGGAGTCATAGGGTGCTGCAAAGGCTGGCATGTCTCAGTGTTAGAAGCTCTATTATTGTTAAAATGTTATGACCTCGGATCTATAAAGGCACTTGAAAGCCAGGTACCATTACCTGGCATTTTAAACTGGACATAAAAACTAAATTTTTAGAGCTGTTGTAATCTGGAAGCACATATATACACAAAACTTAAATTCACATCATGAAAACACAGTTATACACTTACATAAACATATTGTGACCACATTATTAACAGAGAGACAGATAGGACAGCCTTAGGGACATGTGTCAGCTGAATAGACATTGCAAGAGAGAGCAAAAACATAAGGATGAAACAGTTTTGTAGAGTTTTAGAGTAGAAGAATGGGAAAAAAGTGAATTTGTTGTTAGCAATGAAGGGTGGAGCAACAGCGGAGATGCCAGAGTGTTCTGAGTGTGGACTACACAGACCAAGGAAAAGGCTATGTAGAATGTAAAGCCACGAGCCCAGCCTGTTACCGGGGCCCAGATAGGAACCTGTATTGATGCAGGCTAGTGAAACTGATGGGCAAACGCTGCTCCATGAACCTGCTGCACCCTGTCTCCGTTGTCAGGACAAGGCGCTAACTGGGAATATGCCACTTTTTTGTGCACACAGTTCACACAGCTTTGGAAAACTTTGGAATGGAAGTGGGGGCAGGACAAAAGAGCTGTCAGCAAGTGAAAACAGAAAGAGAAGGAAACGGAGGCAGGACAAAGTGTGGTCACAAATGAACAAAGAAAGAAAAGCAGAAGAGGAGGGACGGAAACACCATACTTTAAAAAAAAAAAAACCACAAACTTTTGAGCCTAATTTGCTTTAAGTTTGATTGTTGCAACTTAAAAAGGTTTTTAAGTACCCGCTTAAGGGCATTTGAAATCGGCTAGGAATCACAAGGAACCCACTTTGAACGCATGTCTCTGACACGAGCCCATTGCACTGCATCCACCAGAATGGCACTGAATCAGGAAACGGGACATGGAGTGGGGAGGATACATGAGAGATTGGCTGGGAATGTCTTCCGGCACCCAAAAAAAATCTCATCTCAGCAGGAGGCCCGGCCTCTGCCACATGTGTGTCAGGCTTTTGGCACAGCCCGTGACTTCAACCAAAGCCACAAAAGCTAATGGGTTATCCCAAACCGCTACCCACATAGAGTTTATAAAACGGAATTCACCAAGTGAAGCCGGACTTACCTGACAGAGCATGTGTGTAGGAAGGCCCATTTTCCAGCATGGCACTGGACTCTGGGCGCTGGGACCTGGGCCTGCAGGAAAAATTAAGGCCTTTCTGTGGGAAAGCTCCATATGTTAGGAAAAATCCTAAGACAGGAAGCTCCACTGGCACAAAGAAATCCAAATAAGTCAGATCAAACCAAATAAAAATGCCAGTTGTTTTATTAAACACAGCACTCTTGGGTGGCTGAACACATGGCAAGGAGACAAGAAACCAAGAAGCACATGTAAACCCAGAACCACATGATTCTTCCCTGGGAGCCCACTTAAATACTCTGTGGGTGTGGTTTGGCATGCTGGGGTTTGGAGTCCAGACTAATGCAACTCACAGGCCAGGGGGCTGGGATGGATGCCAGGGGCTGGGGTTATCCTCCAGACTTAACAATCCATGCCCCTAATACAAGAGAACCCACATATGTAAAAGAAACATTATTAAAACTTAAATTGCACATCAAACCCCACACAATAATAGTAGGAGACTTCAACACTCATGTCTCACCAATGGACAGGTCAATCAGACAGAAACTTAGCAGAGAAATAACAGATGTCATGACTTAATAAACATCTGTAGAAGATTCTACCCAAACACAACAGAATATACCTTCTTCTCAGCACCTCATATAACCTTCTCTAAATTGATCACATACTCGGTAAAAAAAAGCAATCCTCCACAGATATATATATATATATGAAGTAACCCCCTGTGTCTTATCAGATCGCCATGAATTTAAGTTAGAATTTAACAACAGTACTACTCTCAGAAAGCCTACAAACTCATGGAAATTGAACAGTGAATTAGTGAACCACCCCTGAGTCAAGGAAGAAATAAAGAAATTAAAGACTTCCGTGAATTCAATGAAAATGAAGCCACAACATATCAAAACCTATGGGACACTATGAAAACAGTGCTAAGAAGAAAGTTCATAGCACTAAGTGCCCACATAAAGAAAACAGAGAGCACACATTAGTGACTTAACAGCACAACTGAAAGCTCTAGAAGAAAATGAAGCAGACTCACCCAGGAGGAGTAGAAGACAGGAAATAATCAAATGGGGGTTGAAATCAACAAAATAAAAACAAAGAAAACAACACAAAAAATCAATGAAACAAAGAGCTGGCTCTTTGAGAAATTCAACAGGATCGACAAACCCCTATCCAAACTAATCAAAAGGCAGAGAGAGAACACGCAAATTAACAAGATCAGAAATGAAAAGTGGGACATAACAACAGACACTGAGGAAATTCAGAGAATCATTAGGAATTACCACAAAATCCTGTATGCCACAAAATTGGAAAATGTAACAGAAATGGACAATTTTTTAGATAGATAACATATACCAAAATTAAATCAAGGCCATGTGAACAATTTAAATAGGACTTGAAACTTCAAGGAAATAGAAGCTGTCATCAAAAAAACTCCCTACCACAAAAAGACCATGGTCAGATGGTTTTACTGCAGAATTCTACCAGAACTTCCAAGAAGAGCTAATACCTATACTCCTCAAAGTGTTCCACATAATAGAAACAGAAAGGACATTACCAAAATCTTTTGTATGAGATTACAGGTACCTTGATAACAAAACCACAGAAAAACTCAACCAAGAAAGGGAAATACAGATTTATCTCACTCATGAACATGGATGCAAAATTGTTCAATAAAATACTGGCAAACTGAGTAGAAAAACCCATGAAAAATTATTCACCATGATCAGGCCGACTTTATCCCAGACATGCAGTGCTGGTTCAACATATGAAAATCTATCAATGTAATCCATAATATAAATAAATTGAAAGAAAAAAACATACGATCATTTCATTAGATGCTGAAAAAACATTTAACAAAATCCAACACCCTGTCATGATAAAGGTCCCTGAGAGATCAGGGATGAAAGGAACATATCTAAATATAATAAAAGCAATATATAGCATGAAAATAAATAGAGAGAAACTCAAAGTGATTCCACTAAAATCAGAAATGTGACATGGCTGTCCACTCTCTCCATATCTCTTCAACATAATTCTTGAAGTTTTAGCAATAGCAAGACGACAACAAAAAAAGGTCAAGGGGATTCTAATTGGAAAAGAATTATTCAAACTTTTGTTATTTATAGACGATATGATAGTATATATAAGTGATCACAAAAAAACCTACAAGAGAACTCCTACAGCTGATAAGTACCTTCAGTGAGGCATCAGGATATAAGATCAACTCAAGAAAAAAAAATCAGTAGTCATCCTATATACAAATGATTGAGAGGGAAATCAGAGAAACATCACCTTCCCAACAGCCACATATAGCATAAACTATATTGGGGTAACACTAATCAAAGAAGTGAAAGACCTATTTGACAAGAAGTTTAAGTCTTTGAAGAAAGAAATTTAAGAAAATACCAGAAAATGGAGAGATTTCCCATGTTCTTGGATAGGATCAACATAGTAAAAATGGCAATCCTATCAAAAGCAATTTCTAGATCCAATGCAATCCCCATTAAAATCCCAACACAATTTTCACAGATCTTGAAAGAACAATAATCAACTTCATATGGAAAAGCAAAAAAAAAAACAAAAACAAAAACAAACAAACCACAGGATAGCCAAAACAATACTGTACAATAAAGGAAGTTCTGGAGGCATCACCATCCCTAACAACATGCTCTCTTACAGAGCTAAAGTGTTGAAAACAGCTTGGTATTGGCATAAATCAGAGAAGTTGACCAATTAAATCTAATCAAAGACCTGGATATTAATCCACACACCTATGAACACCTGATTTTTGACAAAGAAGCTAAAATTATACAATGGAAAATAGAAAGCATCTTCAACAAATTGTGATGGCATAACTGGATGTCAACCTGTAGAAGAATAACAATAGATCCATATCTGTGACCATGCAGAAAACTCAAGTCCAAGTTGATCAAAGACCTCAATTTAAAACTGACCACACTGAACCTGATAAAGAGAAAGTAGAAAGTAGTCTTCAATGCATCAGCACAGGAGACAACTTTATAAATATAACCCCAGTAGCACAACACTGAGCACAAAAATAAATAAAAGGAACATCCTGAAACTGATAAGTTTCTGTAAACCAAAGGACACAGTCAGTGAAACAAAAATGCAGCCTATTGAATGAGAAAAGTTCTTCACCAATCCCAAATCAAAGGATTGATCTCCAAAATAATAAAGAACTCAAGAAATTAGACATTAAAATTCTAAAAAAAAACAATTAAAAATGAGGTACTGAAAATGTTTTCTAGATCTATCCATTTTTCTGCACAATTCAAGATGTTATTTTTAAACTGTGTAGTACACCATTGTATAAATTTAGATTGAGGTAACCCAGACACAGAAAGGCAATTATCACATGTACTCACTCCTAGGTTGTTTTTAAACATAAAGTAAATAAAACAAGCCTACAAACCACAATGCCCAAGAACTTAGACAACAATGAGGACACTAAGAGAGGCTTACATAGATCTAATTTACATGAGAAATAGAGAGTAGAAAATGACAAGATCTTCTGAGCAAATTGGGAACATGGGGACCTTGGTGAAGGGTTGAAAGGGGGAGGGGAGAGGCAGGGAGGGGAGCAGAGAAAAATGTAGAGCTCAATAAAAATCAATAAAAAAGGGGGAAAATGGGGTACTGAACTGAACAGAGAATTCTCACAGAAGAATCACAATTGACCAAAAGATACTTAAGGAAATGTTCAGCATCCTTAGCCATCAGGGAAATGTAAACCAAAACAACTCTGAGATACCATCTTATACCTGTGAGAATGGCTAAGATCAAAACCACCAATGACAGCTTATGCTGGGGAGGATGTGGAGTAAGGGGGAACACTCATCCATTGCTGGTGTACAACCACTTTGGAAATAAGTATGGTGGTTTCTCAGAAAAATGGGAGTCAACTTACCTCAGGATACAGCAATACCACTCTTGGTCATATACCCAAAATTTAGTCAATCATACTACAAAAGCATTTATTCAACTATGTTCATAGCAGCATTATTTGTAATAACCAGAACCTGGAAACAACCTAGATGTCCCTCAACTTAAGAATGGAGAAAGAAAATGTGGCTCATTTACACATTAGAGTACTACTCAGCTATAAGAAAAACGACATCTTGAATTTTGAATGCAAATGGATGGAGTTAGAAAATGCTATCCTGAGTGAAGTAACCCAGATCCAAAAAAATGAATATAGTATGTACTCACTCATAAGTGAATACTAGCTATAAATAAAGGATATTAAGCTTATAGTTCATGACCCTGGAGAAGCTGAGTAACAATGTGAACCCCCCAAAAAACGTATATAGATCCACCTAGAAATCGGAAACAGAAAAGATTACTTGATAAAATTTGGAGCATGGGGTTGGGCGTAGAAAGGGAAGAGAAGGGGAGAAGGGGAGGTTTGAGGAGAACTTGAGGGAATGGGATAGTCGAGATGGAAGAAGGACAGAGATTAGAGCAAGAGATGATATATCTTGATTGAGGGAGCCATTATAGGGTTAGCAGAAACCTGGTTCTACAGAAATTCTTAGGAATCAACAAGGATGAGTCTGCCTAAGATCATAAGCAATAGAGGAGAGGGGGCCCGATCTTTACTACTTTCCCTGTAGTCAGACTGATGAACATCTTTTTTTTTTTTTTTTGGTTTTTCGAGACAGGGTTTCTCTGTAGCTTTGGAGCCTGTCCTGGAACTAGCTCTTGTAGACTAGGCTGGTGTCGAACTCACAGAGATCCGCCTGCCTCTGCCTCCCGAGTGCTGGGATTAAAGGCATGCACCACCACCACTCAGCACTGATGAACATCTTAAATATCTTAAATATCACCATAGAACCTTCATCTAGCAACTGATGGAAACAAAGGCAGAAATCCACATTGGAGCACTGACTGAGCTCCCAAAGTCCTGTTGAAGAATGAAAGGAATGAGAATATGAGCAAAGAAGTCAAGACCTTGATGGGTTCACCCACTGAAATAGTTTACCTGAGCTAATGGGAGCTCACCAACTCCAGACATATTGGGAAGGAACAAGCACAGGACCAAACTAGTTCCTCTGCATATAGGTGACAATTTAATTGCTGTGTCAGACTGAGGGACCACTAGCAGTGGCACCAGGATTTATCCCTACTTCATGTATTGGCTTTCTGGGAACCTATTCTCTTCAGATGCTCAGCCTAGATATAGTAGGGAGGGCTTTGGACTTTCCACAAAGCAATGTGCCTTACCCACTCTGAGGATTGGATGGGGTGGGGTGGGAGAGTGTGTGGAGGGAATGGGACAAGGAGAGGGAGTGGAAACTTGGATTGATATTTTTTAAAAATCCAAGTCCTTTTTTATTTTACACCTCTCTATTATAAAATGAGGTACTCATTTTCTTCATATGGTGTCATAATTTTAGGTATCAAAGTTAGGTGTTTGAACCATTTTGAGCAGAGTTTTATGTAGGGGGTTCATATGGTCTAATTTTATTTTCTTAAAATATTCATGTAGTAGTTCTAGCACCAGTTCATGAAAATGTTATATTTCTTCCAGTGTATATTTTAACATCTTTGTCAAGCATCCGATATCTGTAATTATATGCACTTCTATTTTTTCTTCTTTTCAGTTCCACTGATCTACATATTTGAGTTTTTAATCATTATCATCCTATTATTATTACTATGTATCTGTTATATAGATTGAATATTTCTATGGCAAACTCTATAACTATACTCTTTCTTTTATGTAGGGGAGGAACAAATTTATCATAATTTATTTTTTCACAGAGTGTGTGCATGTGTGTGTTTAACATTCAAGACAAAATAAATAAAATTCTGTCTTAAACTTAGTGTATATTAGTGATCATAATCCTATAATTTTCAGTTACATATCCTATGGAAAGAAACATTTCAAAAGTGCTGAGGTTGAAAATGAGAATGAGACCACTAAGGAAGGAGTTTAAAGGGTCAACAATGCTTATTTATTTTCTTATATATAAGAATTTGGTCTTTTATTGATAGGAAAAAATAATACTATCCTATTCTAGAAATTCGATGAGAATGTCTATGAAAGCACAAAATAAGATTATAATAAGAAACTAAGAGTACCTGATGAAAAAATATAAAAGTACCTGATCAATTTTCCTTGCTCTCTAAATCTATCTTTACTTCAAAAACAATATTTTATAGAAATATATTACCTTACTGCAAATATCATGATATATAAAAAATAAATTAATTTTTCCAACTATTTGTGAGCAGCAAATTTGATTTAGTGATTCATCTCCAGCATTTTATACCTCCAGTCTTTCATTCACCTCAACCAGTATCAAATGCCACACTGTACTATGGAATAGCTCACTTTTTCATAGTGGGAACTTTATATATTCAGTTGTAAGATGACCAATATTTAACAGTAAAGGTTGAAAAGTAAGCACTATATGTACTTGTAGAATTTAATTTTTGCTCACACATGTTATTCACTTCTAGCCTTAGCCATGTCATTTTGTAAAGCTCTTTTAATTTGGTTAAACAATAATTTGTAGAACTGAAGTAAATTGTTTGTGTAGATTCTCTCTCTCTCTCTCTCACTCTCTCTCTCTCTGATCTATACACCCCTCCCAGTAACAGTTTACAATGAGACATATTTATTGATCACCTGGCAGTTTTTAACTTAACCCTCATTCTTTTTTCCTAGTTTCCCCTATTTACGGCCAATCTGTGACAAATAATGGAAAATTTCAGTTCCTTTCCCACTTTTCTGCTCTTTACCTAAATGAAGCCACTGTGGTGGTGGAATTGATCCTCCACATGCCCATAGGTACTCCTCCCAGCCCTTACATATATAGTTTAAATATTAAGGATTGCAAGAATAATAATACATTTGCTGACATTATACAGCATAGAACAGTTGGTAAAAGTAAGAAATATATAAATTTACCCCAGTTCTTTCTAAGGATTAGGAGTTATAAAGCATTACATTTTTTATATAGAATTATTTCTTGTTTTAAGACATGGACTAAATTTAGTTTATTAATCTGTTTCAGTAACACCTTTTTTATCCTCGGTCAAATCTTAAATAACTATAACTTGTATCATCCTTAGCTTATAACTCAATTTCCACAGATCAGTATCCCCATTATTGGCAAACCTAGCCTTGACTGAAATTAGGTAATAGAATTCAAAATGCGTATACTATGCTAGACATAAGAGAACATTTTGTTTATAGCTAATTATCTGCTCAAAAACCAAAAATAAGTACTAAAATTTTCTCATCATTTTGGAAAAGCCTATGTTATACCTAGTTTTAACTCTGATCTTAAAAATCTATGGAAGAGTTTCTCAAGAGATCTTTTATTATTCTTCCCATCCTTCCAGCCACCCTGCTCTATATTCTATCTGTACACTTAAGAAAAGGTATGTATGTATTCTCTCTCTCTCTCTCTCTCTCTCTCTCTCTCTCTCTCTTTTTTTCCTTCCTTCCTTCCTTCCTTCCTTCTTTCCTTCCTTCCTTTTGTGTTTTTTGCAGTGTCTGGATGAGGCAAATTTTACTCTTGATCAAGAGGATGTGATTGGAAGAGAACACACTGGGATTCAGGAAGTGCGGTTGTTAGCACTTAGGCATTATGCTAGCCTTCGCCTTGGGGAACTGGCAGATTGTACTTAGGCAGTACTCTCACAATACTCTGACCTATTTGGGGTCCTGACAACATCATCCACTATTTCATTACAGCACATGCGCTAGGCCGCATCAAAGAAGGAGAACCAGCCAGCCTCTTGCTCTCTTCCTCCTCCTCCTCCTTCTTCCTCCTCTTCTCAACTGCTCCTGTCTCCAGAGGCCGCCCCTTCAACTCCCTCACCCCTTTCCCCATTCCCTTCCTCCATAGAAAAAAAAATCTCTGTGAGCCCTGTTGCATGATCCCCCCTCATTCTTTTTAAAGTACAACAGTAGTAGTGACTGTGTCTTTTTCCCATTTACTGGGGTCCAGATTTACAGTATTATTCAACTGGTTACTCTGCAAAGAAATGGTGCACAGAACATGAAGGAGGAGAAGGAAAGTGGCCACTGTTCCAGGCTATCAATTTCCTAGTACTAGAAGTGGACCTTTTTGCAAACTTTTTACTGAGTGGGGAGGATTAAAACATTTGAATAAAAATATTACAAGACAGAGGAAATAAAAAGATTTTAATTGTTGTAAATATGTTTTATAATATTTGATAGAAAATATTCATATTTGATATTTATTACAAATTCTCTCTGATTTTTAAACATTTTTTCTTCAAACTCATCAAGATGTTATCTATCTTTTTCTGTTTTATCTTCGAGTAAGAAGTTGCAGTAGAGAGGGAGTTCTTGTCTAGTCATAGCTGACCCTATAATCCTGAGTTAAACTCTCAGTAAAGAGATTTATTTATTTTACTGATTTCATTAGCATGGTTTAAGGTAAACAAGCCTTCCTAAAGTTGGTTCTTTGGCCAGGAGCTTGGCCTAACTCCCCTGGAATGTTATGGCTCTATATAGACAACAGATTCCTCTTTTTGTGACCAGGAGGCACATTCTTTATCAGGCCTTCACTACTGCTTTGACATTCTATCTTTCTAAACCCTGTAAAATCATTTTAGATAAGAGATCCGAGCTCCCAAAACCCTTTTGGCATATTTGGTCTCTGGCAGGAAAAAAATAACAAAAAACAAAAAGAAAACAAAGAAACAAAAACAAAACTACTAAGAGTCTCAAGAACATTTTTGGCTTTTAGTCAAGAAAGAAACTGGTTACTTTTCTTTGGGGAGTGTTTATCCGAAAGAGCCTAACCACTTTCTAGCTCCTGCTGAAATAGAATCAAGTAAAAATAAACAATTAGTAGATATTGATATATTGCCTTATTTGTGATTGACTTAAATCACAGCTTGTACTTACCTATGTGCTAAAAATGACTTCATTTGGTACCTAAAACAGAGTGACATGGAGAAATACCTGAAACAATGAATCATTGCTCTGAACCTGCTAACTACCATATCCATTACTGTAAAATCTTGCTTGCTTGCCTGTCCCACGTTGTGATTTTAAAGTATAAAATGAGAATGCAAACTGAACCCTAGCCCAAGACATTTTCAGGAGCTCTTTTGTCCAGCATGGAGATGTCTTCTCTTTCACTCTCATTGTGGTTATTCCGGAACTATTCCTACTTACTGCTCTTAGCATATCTCTTGCCTCTGAAGAGGTAATTCTAATTGCCACTGTTTAATTGGGAAGACAACTAATCTGGCTTTTCCCAACAGAAATTGTGGTAACAGGTGTGGCAGCATTGAGGTTCCTTCCCAGAGAGCCAGTCTAAAAGACACAAATATCAAATGTTGGGAGAAATGGAAGTATTTGGTTGGTAACTGAAAAAAGTTTTAAAATGTCCAAATCAAAGTCCACTAGAATCTTTTGCTGGGGTCACAAAAGCCTACATCTGTTGGCATCCTAGTTTTTTTTTTTCCTCTAAGCTCAGTCTCCAGAGTGATGAACTTTTTGCCAGATGTTGCAGCCGTCAGCATGATACCTTTTTCATGTGGCTTCTAGAAAAGGAAAGAAGGACATTTGGCTATTATTAAACATTTATGTGATTCACATACAGAAAAGATCCTGATTTTTATGAGTAGATTTTGTATATTGCTGCTTCTCTGATAGTATTGATCATTTCTGGACATTTTCTGATGAAATTTTGTGATCTCTTACATATAATATATAATACTATGAATAATTTGACTTCTTTTCTGATGTGGGAGATTAAACTCTCTTGTTTTCAGCCAATGGCTTCTAAGATACCAGCCCACTGGTGTGTGGTTTTCATTTTTAAAAAAAGCCGCAGCAGCTCTCCACTCGCTTGCTTCCGGCTTCCGTGCTAACTGCTAGACTCGCTTTCCTGTTTGCGACCAGAGGAATGTGGTTTGGGACATTGATCTGTAAGTTTTATCCCCTCCAATAAAATCCCCTTTTTTAAATCAAATTGGTGTAAGATTGTCCTGCGACAATATTTTGGCGCCCAACGTGGGGCTAAATCCACTTAAAAACTGGAGAGGACTTAAAAAGGAGAGAACCCCCCTCTCCACCAATCCAGCTGGTTGTGGTGGCGCACGCCAGTAGAATTTGCTGAAGGAAGCAAAGGCTAACTGTAGACTCAGCCTCAGCGGCAGCTTGGTTAAAGCTCCCTGCCTCTCAGGATTTGCGCTGCTACCCACCTGATTTGCAAAGCGGTTTTTCAAATCACCCGTACAGACTCGGGCTTAGGTAAAGGCTGGGTGTAGACCGCTAAAAAAATTTCCCTGGGTAAATTTAAATACTTAAAGTACTTTAAAAAAAAGGGGGGGATTGTTGGGATTAATAGATTGGTATTTGTGAGCTATTGCTTATAGATAATTACATTGGCATAGATTTTCATATATGGATACAAAGTTAAATTATATCGAATATTATATGCACGCATATGCTTCTACCTCTGTTTAAAACATTTTTGATGTATTT
>JAQHUG010000158.1:3868326-3895712 GCA_028555095.1 Dicrostonyx torquatus
AATGAGCATATGACCAAACCGGACTCTCTGAATGTGGCTGCCAATGGGGACTGACTGAATGGCACAGGGACCTATCTATCTCTTCTGCATATATTGGCCTTTTGGGAACCTATTCTATATGGATGCACACCTCTTAGACTGAGATGGAGGGGGTAGGGCCTTGGGCTTTCCACACGGCAGGGTATCCTGCCCCATATCAGGGAAGTAGGGGGAGGGCAGTGGGGTAGTGGGGGAGTGGGAGGGCCCGGAACAAGGGGAGTAAATGTAAATTTTTCTTTTAACAATAAAATAAATAAATAGATAAATAAAAATGGGTATATTTAGCTAGCTTTGATGTATTATTTAAAAATGGATATCAAATGAGCATAATTTTGTATGTTTATTTTACATTTTCAAATTATAACCTATAAATAAAATCAAATAATAGGCTAAAGTGTCATTTTTTTTACAGAAGTCTTGAATTTCTGATAATGTTTGTTTTCTTAACAACATTTCTTTCATGTTTACTTCATGCATGTAAATGGAATTTCATTCTTTCTTTTAATAAATCCACATTTGACACAATGCAATTCTGGTGCTAAATGATCAGCTCCTAGAGTGTATTCAGATTTTTATTCATTTTGATGCATTTAAATCTCCTGGTTGTTTTAGATCTACCAATAACTGTTCCTTCATTCCTATATCTACAACCTTTGTTCTGTAATTTTTCATAATTTTCCATTAAAATGTTGGATTCAGCTATGAAACATTCCTTTTTCATACTAATTGTATAATAATTTTTATTAATTATTACTGGCATTTGTCTTCTGTGAAATCTTCATTTGACAAAGAGATTTATTGAAGATGTATGAGACCTCAAAATTACTTTACCATGCCACAAAATTTAATGTGCATTTGTAGGCACAATGAGTATGCTAAGTTTTTTTTCCCATAACAAAATTTGGTTTCCTTGACAAAGTCTATTGTCTCAATTTTATGGTTAAAAATTAATATCTTGTTATCTAAATAATTGTTTCTAGCTTACAAATATATTAGGTTACATACCCAAGTGGAGACTTCATTTTCTGAGTTCTGTTTTCTTGGGCATCCTTTGTTAGAAATTTACCAGTATCACTTGTAATTTGAAATGCAGAGAACATCATGCTATAAAATCAGCTGGTAAGGCTTTTTGTTTTAGGTTTTCATCTTATTAACCATAAAATATTGGAAGACTCACTTCTCTAAACTTGCATTGGTATGAAAACTGAAACATTTGCCTTTAAAGGTATTTAGGCATTGATCCTGGCAATGTATATAAAACACTTGACAATTTGCTGATATATGGAAATAACTCATTATAATATAGGATCTTATTATTTTTATATGAATCTCCAAGCAGAAACACTAACTTATGTGGAAGGGTATAAATAGATTTTTCTGAGAAAAGAAAATCACTTAGTTCTGAAAATAAACTACAGTCACATATCTTATAAGAGTTTCAGCCCCTTATAGCCAAATATATAATGCTTATGCATGAAAATTATAATGGTACTGAAAAGTTTTTATCACCTATTAATGTCTCAGCCATCCTATTGTCACAGTGCAATATGTTACTCTAAGATACTATGATAAGAAAATATGCTCTCCTATACTCATAAGAAGAGTACATGCAATTAAGCACCTATGCTTAAAAATAACAGTAACCAACTGTATTAATGATTGCTATCTAGGATAATATATTTTTGTCATAATTTTAAAGTGAAATCATACTTAGAAACAAAATTTATAATCTACCATTATGCTATTCTATACTCCCAAGATGAACATCAATCATGACATATTTTCATTGTTTCCTATTTTGTATGAATATATTCTTGTGTTTACCTAAGAATGAAATCACCTATGTATTTCTTAAAACATATTATTGATGGTAAGTGTCTGAACTGCATTGTTCCTTTAATATTAGTAGTACAGCAATGTATTTATTCTCCAGTGGCCAGTCCCAGTCCCAGATTTTTCAAAATACAATATCAATTTTATTACACACACACACACACACACACACACACACACACACACACACACACATATATATATTCCAGAAAAATCACAATGAAATTTAAAAATGTAGATTCTAAAGTACATGCAATCTAATGCTCCCATTTTATATGTAAGAAAAGTGCAGAAAGAGATACTTCTTCACTACTTACAGAGCTGTTATCACTAAGCACTTTGCTACTTGCTTTTTATAAATTATATTACCCTGATAATAAGAAAGAATAGTTGTGAAATTCTAACACACTATTTACACATTTTTTCTCAAAATAGCAAAGAAATACAGAACTGGGTTTAATCTTATTTTGGCAGCTGCCATAAAAAAAGAAGTTTAAAACTTACAGAAAAAAAAACCAGATAAACATAGTTATATAGAAAAGCTAAATAGTGATTACCTTCAAAATGTCATGCTCACCACTTTGATCCAAAGATAGAAGAAAGTTAGCATGCAACCATAGAAGATTTTAAAAATTATTGAGGGTACTTTAGCAAATAGAGTCAATATAAATTTTGGTGACTTTGAATGGGTTATAGGTTTGCTTCCTATCTCTCTCCATCTTTCATTTGCAATGAAAAAGTTTTGAATTTAATTGACAAATAGCAAATGTATATTTTCCTTGATTACGCTCTGATATTTGCTACCCATATACATTATGGAATGACTAAATAAATTTAATTAATATGTTCATCCTCTCAAATATATATCAGTTTTTCTTGTCCTGTTCTTGATACTGAGAATATTTATCACCCTCTCCTTAGCAATTTTGAAATATACATGCTATGTAATAGTTTTTCTTCTTAACTAAAGTTTCCTACTTTTTGGCCAATGTTTTATTGCTCATGTATAAAGCCAAAGGGAGGTTTTATTTCTTCCTATTTTATAAGGTTTAGACTGCTTGTTCATTTCCCAACCTCCAAGACTTCCAAATTAATCATACAGGAACCATGTTATTTGCAATACTGTTTGGCCTATAGCTTAAGCATATTTCTAGCTTGCTCTTATATCATAAACTAATCCATCTCCATTAATCTGCACATCACCACAAGGTCAAGTACTATGGGCAAATTTTCAGCAGGATCCATCCGAGACATCTGTTCACGGAGACAACTACATGGATTCTCCTGACTCTGCCTTCTTTCTCCTAGCATTCAGTTTAGTTTTCCCCACCTAGCTTTATTCTGTCCCTCATAGGCTCCAAACAGCTTCTTTTTTAACCAATGGTATTCAAAGCATATAGTGGGGAATCCCACATCACCTCTCCTTTTCTGTTTAAATAAAAAGGAAGGTTTTAACTTTAACACAGTAAAATTACATATAACAAAACAGGTATCAAGTAAGAATTATGTTTAAAATATTTATATCTACTTTATCTTTGATCATAACTAATGAAATCTATATGTATTCTTCAGTTCCATGAAAGACTCCAGAAGGATACAATATTATCTAAGTAAACAGGAAGTGCATTGTAAGCAATTCCCAAAACTCTGGAATTGTCAGAGACATCTCACTGCCCAGAGAGTCACCCAAAGTTCTTCTGTATCATTGGGACACCCATCTTCAACCTATCGGCCCATAGTTTCTGACAGACTTTTCTATGAAGCAGGCAATTTCAAAAACAGCTCCTCCTATATTGGCAGTTTGTCAGTCACTTTCTTCTGTTTCCCACAAAAGGGCTGGCAGACTCTTTGATGAAGCATGAATCCCAAAGGACTCTTTTATCTTCCTTAGTCAGCTTCAGCAGTTGCTTTTCTGTGGATCCTACAAGTCCTGTCTAACAAGGAGTTTCTTACCCAAATGGCCAACAAACTCCACGAGGAACCTCTGATGCCCATCATCCTCCTGAAGGATACTGGTGCTGCCAGGAGCAGATGTGTATCATGTCAGAAAAGTCCTAAGTTCGTAAAATATTTCAAATGCCATTTTCTGTTCTTCTTTGAAAGGTTTGAAGAATCTCTATCTAACTGAAATATATATCTATATATCTAGAAAACCTTACCTAATATGACTACAAGCTTCACTGTAATATATAATATATATTGACCTATACTTCTTAATTTTGTATTACATTTTTATTTTCTTTTTTATTTTTTTGAGACAGAGTTTCTCTGTAGCTTTGGAGCCTGTCCTGGAACTAGCTCTTGTAGACTAGGCTGGTCTCGAACTCACAGAGATCCGCCTGCCTCTGCCTCCCAAGTGCTGGGATTAAAGGCATGCGCCACGTCTGTCCGGCCTGTATTACATTTTTAAATGAGCTACACAAACACAATACCTTACTCAAGTGTAGAAATATACATCTATAACAAAATTGACCTTAAATTTTTATTAATAAACCAAGACCTGCAGCAATGCAAAGTATTGATCTCTATAGCATATCTACCTTTAAATGCAAAAAAAAACATTTATAAACAGTCACTTGGGGAAGTTGGGCATAATTCTTTCCAAATTGATTCCTGATTTTTTTGGGTGAAATAATTTTCGGTGTTCATGGTGACCTTTGCAGAGGGGGGGGGGTCTTGGTTCATCAAACCACATTAGCTTGGAAGAAAGCCAAAGGTTCTCATCTTCTATGTAAACAAAAGAAGAACCTCTTTTCCAAAACAACAAATACTTAAACTCAAAAACTGATGTCAGGATAACTTTTACATATATATGTTGGTTTAGCTTAGCAGCCCATATGATGAAATGTCTTCCTGTACTTAACTCATTCACTGTCAAAACATTCAAAAAACACAATACTATACATAATGCAGATTCTCTGTATATATTCCATCTTTATGTGCCTTATTTTTCTTACTGTATTACTTTTTCTACAAGTTAAATATTTATTTTATTATTTTTAATCCTTTAACCAATGACTGTCTGTAGTCTTTTATATTATAGCTGTCTATAATCTTTTTTCTCTTTCTTTCTCTCAAGCCTACATACATTTATCAAACAGTTTGAACGTTTTAGAGGCCTTTTTTATCTGAATCTGTCTTTATTGTTTATGTGTAATTATTTTATGACCAGAAGCACCTTTTTAAAAAATATACTAAGCTGATATGGCTAGAACCAAAACAGCCCTTCCTGCTCACTCTGCCCAGTCCAACAGAGTAGAGGTATGTTCACTGTCTCTGTTTCCTATGCACATGACACAAGTTCAAGTTATGCTGTGTGTTCACCATTAAACAGTTTGTGAAATGTTGATCACAAACTCTATTTAAATATTCTGCCTCCTGAAAGAGCCAGAGCTCATGTTGGCAGCACAGTCAAGGAAGCCACTATTTCAAAACTGTACCTTTCTTTTTCTATTGCTGAATCAGGTAGACTTCTCTTAAAGTAACCATGCCTCTGCTTGCTTATAGAAAACATGGCCCAACAGAAAAATGCTGTTACAAGAAAGCCATACTTAACTGTGTTCATTTTTGTCTAGATTCCTTTTTAAGATTTCTCAGGTTTTGTGTGGATATATTCAACTACTTTGGTGTGCCAATTTGTTGGGGGATCCTGTTTGTTTCCTGGTTTCCCAGACTCCCAAAATAATCACACAGAAACCATACTATTTGTAATACTGTTTGGCCAATAGGTTACGCATATTTCTAGTTTGCGTCTATATCCTAAATTAATCCTTCTCTATTAATATGTGCATCACCATTAGGTCATGGCCTACTGGCAAAGTTTCAGCAGTCTCTGGCAGAGGCAATTGTCCACAGAGGCGGCTAAATGACTTCTCCTGACTCTGCCTTCTTTTGCTCAGCATTCAGTTTAGTTTTTCTTGCCTATCTCTATTCTGCCCTGTGCAGGTCCAAAACATCTTCTTTATAAACCAATGGTATTTACAGTATACAGATGGAAATCCTAAAGTAGTGTGGGGTCATGGTTTGTATTGTGTCAATCAAATTTTAAATAAATGCTGAATGGCCAGTAGCCAGGCAGGAAGTATAAATGGAACAACCAGACAGAAAGTAGAGACAGGTCAATGAGAAAGGGAGAATGCTGGGAAGGAGGAAGCCCATTCCTCTTCAATCCTGTTCAGACACAGAAGAAGCAAGATGTAACTACACCACTGAAAAATGAACTGAGCCATGTGGTTAACACAGATATGAATAATGTACTAATGTATGTTATAAGAAGCCTGAGCTAATGGGCCAATTAGTTTATGATTAATGTAGACCTCTGTGTGATTTCTTTGGGACTTAATTACTGTGGTACCCGGGCAGGACCGAAATCTCAGACAACAACTGTTGCCCATGTGGACAACTACATCCACATAAATTACTTGGGAAATAATTCTAGATGAAAAGAATAGATTTAAGCATGGCTTATTGATAGCAGCATTTTCTCAGGTGGACTCTGCTTGCTAGAGGCAAGTACTCTCATTTAAGAGAGGCTTCCTGACTCAGCTTTAGCTGCAAAACCTTGTAGCTCTTTTAAAATGTCCATGAGACACTTAAATGCTGTTGATGAAAAGCTGACCACATGTTTTCTTGGTTTTCAGACTTAGCAGGAAAAAGGCTGCACTGTTTTAAAATGCTGGCTTTCTCGGCCATCCTGCCAGCACAAACTCTGACTCTTTCAGGCAGGATGTCCAGCTACAGAGCATTTGAGTATGGTTTGTGAGCAGACTGCTGCAGCCTGCTTGCTGGCAGGGACCTTGAAACACCATAGAGTTGTGCCAATAAACGTGGCTACAGCCAGTACCTCAGCCATGAGGCTGGAATCTCAGAAAGCAAAAGAATGGGCTGGCTCCAGCTGTCAAAGCTACAGATTTAATTCTATCCTTATTGCCTAGCAAATTAATGACTCATGTGGTCAGAAAAAAAAGAGATATACAGTAAAGAAAGATTCAAATATGCAGAAAACCTCTAAATGTTTTACAGTATGTTAAAATATATGCAAGCTTGGGATAATAGAAAACAAGGTTAAAGTCCTTAAAATAAAAAAAAGAGTATTTGGGTGTGGTGCACACACCTTTAATCCCAACACTTGGGAGACAGAGCCAGACAGACCTCTGTGAGTTCAAAGTGTGGTGGCATACACCTTTAAACCCAACGCTTGGGAGGCAGAGGTAGATGACCTTAGTTAGTTCAAGGTGTGGTAGCACATGCCTTTAATCCCAGCACTTGGGAGACAGAGGCAGGTATATTTCTGTGAGTTCAAGGTGTGGTGGTAGACACCTTTAATCCCAGCCATTGGGAGGCAGAGGCAGGCAGATCTCTGTGAGTTCAAGGACAACCTGGTTTACAGAGGGAGTTCCAGGACAGTCAAAGATATAGAGATCCTGTCTCAAAAAGCCAAAAATTAAGAGTAAAAATACAAGAAATATAGGTTAAAATAAAGCCACCTAAAGATGAAAAATACACAGAGAATCTGGATACTGCATTTCTATTATGCTCTGTTTGAATTGTTTGAATGCAGAGGAAGGAGCAACAGCTTCTAAAACATATTTATTTATAAATGCTGCTGAATTAATCCAAGATAGATATTTTGAAAATACCTTGACTTCAAAATTGAAGTCAAAAGGTATGTTACTTTGGAATAATGATTTTGCTTTTGTTTTCACAGGAAATTAGAGGCTGTGGATTCATTCTGAGTTAAGAAAAATCAGGTTTTATCAAGGAAGACCACCTGAGAAACCTCCAGTAGGAACAGATGGCCCAGATGTCTTAGTTCTACATCCAGAACCGATTCAAGATGCTGCCTGAGATGATCAAGCCTCATAGGATACTCCAGTCAGGACTTGGCCATGACTCTAAATTTTCTTTAGGTCCTCATACGATTATCAGCATCTCCAACCAGCAGAAAGTAGTTTACTCTTGAAAACTACATGCACTTTCCCAAAAAATGGACTATGAATGTTATTTTTTTTTGAGGGGGAAGTGGTGTGGGACCACGGTCTGTATTGTGCCAATTGTATTTTAAATAAATGCTGTTTGACCAGTAGCCAGGCAGGAGGTATAGGCAGGACAACCAGACAGGAAGTAGAGGCAGGTCAATGAGGAAAGGAGAATTCTGGGAAGGAATAAGCTCATTCTGCTGCAGTCTTGTCTGGACACAGAAGAAGCAAGATGTGACTGCATTGCTGAAAAAGGTACTAAGCCCTGTGGCTTACATAGATAAGAATAATGGGCTAATGTAAGTTATAAGAGTTAATAAGAAGCCTGAGTTAATTGGTCAATCAGTTTATGATTAATGTAGATCCCTGTGTGATTTTTTTTTTTTGGGATTAAATACTTCAGGACCTGGGCAGGACAGAAACCACAGACAATACCACATCATTATGTAACATTACACATCATTTTACTTAGCATAATGGTTTCAAGGTCCATTACATTGTCTCAGATTATACAATTTCCATTATTAGGGCTCAGAAACATATACATATACTACAATTTTTAATTTATTTACCAACTTATGTGGACTTAGGTTAATTTCATATTTTCACTCATAAATACAGTGGCAATGAAAATTGGAAAAGAAATATGTTTAAAACGCTGGTTTCAACTTATTCAAGTATGTTCTCAGAAGTAGAAATTGTTAGATAATTTAATAATTCTACTTAAAGTTTTACAAGGAAAACTTGATATTGTTTTTACAAAGATTATACTAATTATAAATAGAACCATAATTGTCTGACTTATGCTAAAATTAATCCTTACCAATGGTAGTATTTATATTTTATATTAGCTTATGTAAATGTATATGGCAATAGTATATGTTTTCATGGTTCTAATTTTATATCTCTCTGAGGATTTGGGGATGCTCTTATACCTGCTGGCTATTTGTATTATTTCTTTGGAAACATGTGTATTCATAATTATTTGCCAATTTTATTAGGATTATTTGTTTGGTGATATTGAATAATATGTTTTCAATGCATATTTTGAAAACTAATTCTTTATTCAGTATATGAAAAAAGATTTTCATGATACCTGGAAACATTTATGGATAAAATTAAATCTTTTTCAAATTTTAAGTGCCCCATCCTGACACAGAACTTGACAAAACATTTTCTTTTGCAAACATGCTGTGAAAGAGACTATGAATGCACTCTTGTTTACAATAGCCTCAAATAACATAAAATATCTTGGAATAGACCTAACAAAGAAAGCAAAAGAGTGGTATAATGGAGTTAGAGGAAGGAAAGGCAATGGATGGAAATGATATCTTAATATCTTAATATAAAATACAAATTTAAATTTCTAAAGAAAGAGAATAAGTTTTGACACACACACAGATTGGCACATTTAATATTCTGTGGATGAACATTCTACAAAATGTAATTATAGACTAAATGAATTTTCAATCAATATAGCAACAATATTTTTACAGAAAGTTATCCTAAATTCATATAATACCACAACAACTCACATATCCCAAACAATCCTAAACAAAGAGAAGAAGACTAGTTTTATTATCCCATACAAAAAGTAACTCCAAATGAATGAAAGACATAACCTGAAACCTGAAACCTGAAACTGCTGGAAAAAAACATAGATAGAATATAGAGATAGAGGTTGGAAAGGACATTTGAATAGTTACAGTTTTTTCCCAGTTATACTTATGACAAAGTATTAATACCCAGTATATATGAGGAACCAGAAAAATAATTAGTTAAGAAATGCAATTCAATTAAAAAATAGTTATGTGCCTTAACTTCAATTAGACAGATGTTGGTAGTCAATATGCAAATGTCTTTAAAGCAAAGAAAAACCAGTCTATAATTCACATTCCTAGATAACCTAGACAACAAAGAGGACCCTAAGAGAGACATACATGGATCTAATCTACATATGAAGTAGAAAAAGCCAAGATCTCCTGAGTAAATTGGGAGCATGGGGACCATGTGTAGAAGGTTAAAGGAGAGGAAAGTAGGGTAGTGGAGAAAAATATTCAGCTAAATAATAACAATAAAAAAAGAAAAGAAAAAAATATATATGTGAATGTCCCTCGCTGTAACTATAAACCAAATTTGCCATGTTGGTAACAGGCATGGTTCATAGGACAAGCATTTATCTTATTATTTTATCAAAAAGATTCAGGATTCAGATAACAGAGTAAAAAACATGTTGATCAGAAAAGTGGTGGAGAGAAAACAAGTGACCTCCTCTTTTTCTTTTTCCTTCCTCAGTCCAAAAGGGATGATCTTTTAAGCTCCTCCTTACTACTTCCTGTGTGTCTCTGTATGTCTTGAGTCCTTCAGAATTATTATAATTAATTTTGGTCAGCTAGTAGTTAGCTCCACACTCTAATTCAAGGTGTACTTTATTGTTAGTCTTGGATGTGCCAGAGCATGATCAAAATCCTACACTTCATAGGTGCTGCAACTGGGTAAGATTGATTGCTTCCCTCCCTCAAAAGCAGCTTGCATAGTATTTCTGGAACTATAGAAGCTAGGCCTCAGGACAAATACTTTCAAGTCAAACCCAGCTCTAATCATTTGAGTCATTTGTTTTAAATGTGTGGTGTCTTTACCATTAGATGTACATCCTCAATCACTGAGCAGTAACCAAGGGCTGCAAATATAATCTTTATTGTTTTGGGAATCACTTGGAAGATTCAGACCTTCTATTTGAAAGAAGCTTCTCATGCCAAGTACTAGGTTTTTTGTTAGTTTATGATTCTTGTGGGAAACAACATTGTCACTCTGACTTAACTTCCTTGAACTACATATATAAATATATTCTTTTAATACACATACATATATAATATATATTCCATAAACACATACATATATTTTAATAATATAATAAATAAAATAAGTATTTATTACTTTTATAATGTAATATACTGTATATTGTGGTGATTTGAATGAAAATGGCCCACATAGGGAGTGACACCTTTAGAATATATGGTTTTGTTGAAGTAGGTATGACTTTGTTTGAGGAAGTATGCCACTGGGAGTGTGTTTGAGGTTTTAGCTGCTTAAGCCAAGGCCACTGTCATCCTCTATTTCTGCTGTCCTTGAATCCAAATAAAGAACTCTCAGTTATCTCTTCTAGCATCATGTGTGCCTGTGTGCCACCATGCTTTCCACCATGATGACAATGGATTAGACCTCTGAATTGCAGGCAAGCCAATTAAATTCATTAATTTATAAGAGTTGTCATGGACATGGTGTCCCTTCACTGCAGTAGAAATCCCACAAAGCAGAATCATGTGGTGGTTTGAAAAAAATTGCTTCCCCCAAACCCATAGGCAATGTCACTATTAGGACTTGTGGCCTTGTTAGAGTAGGTGTGACTGAGAGGAGGTGTGTTTTGAGGGGATAAACTTTGTGGTCTCATATGGTTAAGCCAGACCAATGTCTCACAATCTCTTCCTGCTGACTGTTGATATGGATGTAGAAATCTCAGTTCCTTATCTAGTACCATCTTTGCCTACATGCCACCATGTAATACTCAATTAAATATTTTTTATAAGAGCTGTTATGGTCATAGTGTCTCTTCACAGCAATGGAAATCTTAACCAAGACACATGTAATCATAACACACATATATACTTACACACATCTATATACATCTACACAACATATATGTTTGTATGTACATATGTATCATGTATAATTTTAAGTAGATATGAAATAATATGATTCCTTAAAGCTTTATCTAGCAAACTTGGTGCTTTTTCTCCTTGTTCTTTATTCCTATTCTGAATTGACATAAAAGCAAGTCCACTGAACAGGACAGAATTCATGCCTCTACTAGAATTCTAGCCAGCTGTTTTTTAACTAGTAAGGTTACATACGTTAGAAAAGAATCAACTATCACTACTATACTAGACCAGCACAATTCCTTACTACATTTTAATCTTATCCTTATGCTCCAACATAATTGTAACTACTACTGCTCATCAAAGAAGCCTCTGTTTTTAGCAAATGTAGACCAACACAGAAAACCACAAATGGGAAAAATGCAGATATCAACACATTGTAGGGAGCTAAGTCCTATTGGAACTATTTACATCAGTGTTCCTGTGTCTACAGCTCAGCAAATGTGAAAAAAGATTTTAAGAGTAAGAATATCAGGAAGTCTTCTGTGGAACAGTTTCTCTTATAAGTGGCTGCATGAACAAGACCAGAATAATGTATCAGTGAATATGTGTGAGGGGAAAATTTCATCAATCCCATCCTTAGACAAAGAACTACAGGCATTGAATGACAGCTGGGAGAAGGATATTTATCTTAACCCATTTCTATTAATCTGTGTATCACCATGTGACTGTGACTTACTGGCAAAAGTTCCAGGATCTGTCTCAGGCAGGGCTACACGTCTTCTCTCTGACTCTGCCCTTTTAAAAGTGGAAAGGGAGGGTAATAAAGAAGTAGAGGTAGGGAGGGGAGCCATAAAACACTGAGAATTCTTAAAAGAGGTATTGAGTCATTACTTTATATTTACTGCAAATTATATATAATACACATGTTGTATACATAAACACATGTTATGGGACAATTGTCTATATTCTGTCAATTGTATTTTAGATAAACACTGATTGATCAGTAGCCAGGCAGGTAGTATAGGCTGGACAACCAGACAGGGAGTAGAGGCAGGTCAATGAGAACAGGAGAATTCTGGGAGGAGGGACCCTTTCTCTGCAATCCTGTCCAGACACAGAAGAATCAAGATGTAACTATGCCACTGAAAAAGGTACTGGGCCTGAGCCATATGACTAACAGATAAGAATAATAGGCTAATATAAGTTATAGGAGTTAATAAGAAGCCTGAGCTAATGGACCAAACATGTTTATGATTAATGTAAACCTCTGTGTAATTTCTTTGGGACCTTATGACTACGGGAACTGGGCAGGACAGAAACCCTGTCTATACACACACACACACACACACACACACACACACACACACACACACATGCCAGATGGGATGATAGTACTCCTGATAAGAGTCATAGACTGTCATACAGAAAACCTATTACCAAGCATAATAGACTACCAATTGTGTTATTGAAGAGCTAGGTAAACTTTGAAAATAATACTAGTTATTGATAATGATTTTGTTTTCCTACCAGATGTTGAAAGTAAGACCTTATTGTGAAAGACACCATATATTTTTAAAACATGACTCAGAAAATGTGATATAGAAATTAACTGAAATCCTTTTCTCTGAGGACTAGTTTTTATACTGTGGGAAGTTTATAGATGAAAGGAAAGCTTCAAATATTCCTACCCAGCTATATCACCTATGAATCACAACAATAATCATCATGAAAAAATATCTCAAAGGGTACAAAAGTGGCAATTAAATCTTGGAGATAACCAGAAGGTAGTTATTCTGGTACTGCAAATCTAGCCAAGTACATGTGCCCAATGGGGCCATGGATCTTAGAACAGGACCTAGTTTCTCACAGATCCTTTTTAAAGTTAACATGAATACCATACAATTTTAAATAACCAAAGCCATCTATTGGTTATTCAGGAACCAACCTGAAGGCATCAAGGTAGTGAATTTTCTAATATACCACAACAATATAATAATGAAAACATTATAATCACATAAAACAAACAGTAGAATAAGACATGTGGCCCAGTTATATTTTGTTGTTATCTCTTAGAGGCATGTCCTTTTCTAATGCGAGACAAAATGAAAGAGGATCTGTATGGAAGGTGAGGGGTCAAGGAACTGGTGATAGAGGGAAGGGAAAGTGTACCAAGATATATTGTATGAAAAAATAATCTATTTTTAATTAAGGGGGAAAAATCAGATCCCAATGACATATTTTATATTCATAGACTAACACATTGCTTAATCCTCATCCCATAAGATGAGGGTTAACTTAAACAGACAAGTTTCTTTTTGCATTTGGTTTCAAATAACATAGAGGTCTATAATTGCTCAAGGTGTCACAAAGAAGATATGGTGGCTTGTTCAACCCTGAATGGGATATGGATAATCTTCACTTTCCTCCTACATTTTAGGTATCATTGCAGAAGACAGGGTGGAAAGAACACAAGTGCCAGATCCTGAATAATGACACAGAGGCTTCATATTAAGTATGAAAACTTGACCTTTGGTTAGGCTGGTTCCCACCTACCTCTTAAAACATATTAATATGTTTATACTCATCTACATTCTCTCATGTGGTTTGCTACCTCTCCTCACTACTGTGCATCCTACTTCCTCCCCATCTTGCTGATGAAACTCCTGCCTCTCAGATTCTTTCTCAGATTTCCTGTCTGTCAAGAAGTCCAACCTATCTTCTCCTGCCTAACTTTTGGCCATTCAGCCTTTATTAAACCATTCTAAAGGTGCCTTAGGCAGGTGAGAGAAAATAGAGACACATTTTTTACAGTATACATAGATATTATCCCAACAAGATGTCATGAAAGACGATGAGGAAATAATGTTTCCTGGACACAACAGGGCAGTTGGGCACATAAATTCAGACATCAGACATATAGAAGCTAATGCCAAACAAAATTCCATCATGGGCAAGGGTGCTAGACACAAAGTCCTGAGTCTCTATTGGCAATTGATGGACGCTGTAAGAAGAAAAGTCAGTTTTCTTTAATGGTATATACCTGCATATTAACAATGGTCCAGTGGAGGTTATACATCCAAGAGTATTTGGTAGCACAAGCTGGACTCACTGGGCTTATAAATAAAATGAACACACAAAGTTGTATGGGTAGGGAAGGGAGGTAGAACTTCAGGGGTTTGAGGAAAGGGTGAATATGTTTAAAATATATTTTATTGAGTTTACAAAGAACAAAGGATTAAAAAACCAACCATGAATGGAGGTGTTTGCCTTTATTTCCAACATTAAGGAAAGAGAGGCAGGTGGATCTCTGTGAGTTTGAGGCCAGTCTGGTCTACAACATGAGGATCAAAACAGCCAGGGCTGTTACACAGAGGGACCATGTTTCAAAAAAGCAAAGAAAAAATTTGAATAAACCTTAAGTATTAATATTAATATTCTTAATTGTAGAAAATTTTTTCCTTAATAGATAAATAAAAATTTGGATATTTCATAAAATAAAAAAGCTTATGTCTACTGAACTCAGCAGTGACCATACAAGAGACCAGACTTACTTTGACTCTGTTACATGTTTGACTAACAGTAAGAATGGATATAATTTTACTATTTCCATTCCAGTCTATCCCAGTCACTGAGGCACAGATAAGGGAATGACATTGTATTGCATTTTAGTGCAATTGTATTGCATCAATTAATAATTTTTGTTTGATAATTTCTTAGCTAAAACAAACATTCCCTATGCATGTTTCTTAGATTATCATGTCAGTAACATGGATGAGTAGATAATTCTTATTGTAAAAACAAGCTTAAAAATACTGTGGATATAAAACCAGTTTAGCATGTCTTCTCCGAGAAATTTTACTTAGAATTTAAGTATAATAGCAAATTTCCATTAGCAGAAAAAGAATATGTAGTATTGTTAAAAGCTTAAGTAGCCAAAGGCTTTATTTTTTTCATGGACATTTAATGGATCTTGTGTTCCAAGAGACACATTTTGTGAGAGACTATTCAACAAATTTCAATATAATTTCAGAGTACAATAAGTGGCATAGCTGCCTTTCATATTTCTCTCTCTTCAGTAAATCAGATGGCTTTCTATAGGCCTTGTTGCTTAGCGACAAAGTAACCAGTGGAGTTTAATGAATCATCTGAAAACCAACTTATCAATAAAATACATTATCACTTTCTATTATTGGGATAGCCATTTGCCTTTTTTCATATTAGGAAGATGAGTCGTATTTAAAAACTCCAAGGTAACAAAACCTACTTGATAATTTGATTAAATAGGCATTAGAGCACATCTTGGAATTGTTTTATTGTAAGTAAAAGAATTGACAGCCATATTACAGGAAGCACATTAACGATTCCTGTAAAAGCACCTCTCTAGAATATCTCAGATAGATATCCAAATTACAAATCGCATGCATTTTCTAAATGGTGGAAAAAGCTTTCACAAGCTCATATCATGTGCAGGATATAAGTCTCTTTTTGCTGCTAAATTTTCTTTAAAATATGTAAAAAAAAAAACCAAGCCTGTCAGCAGTGCATTCTTTCAAGAATATCTACTTTTTAAATTGAAAATAGATTCTTCTTTCATAAAATCTATCTTGACCACAGTTTCCTTCCCTCCACTCCCCTCAGCCCCCATCCCCCCCATTTTCCCTCTTCACCATATATACACCCCTTTTATTACTTCTTTAGAAAGGATCAGGCTTTCAAGAGAGACAATCAAACATGTAAAACAAGATACAATTTGACAAGACAAAATCCTATCAAGGCTTGATAAGGAAACCCAGGAGGAGAAAAGTAGTCCAAAGAATATGGAAGAGAGTCAACAACTTTCACTGATAGGAGTCCCATAAAAACAGGAATCTAACATTCATAACATATACGAAGAATACCTGTTCCATATCCATGTGGACTCTGTGTCCTGCTTCAGTTTCTGTGAGCCCATATGAGCCCTGTTTAGTTGATTCAGAGGGACATGTTGTCCAATTCCTCTGACTCTTACATTCTTGCTTCCCTCTCTTTCATGGATGCCTAAACTCCAAAGGCAAGGACCCAATGGAGACATCCAAATTAGACTTTCCCTCAGCATAATGTCTGACTGTGGGTCTTTGTACCCACTCCCAACTGCTGCTGGAGGAAACTTCACTGATTACAAGGAGTATAGCCTAATATTATTAGTAATATTTTTTTCTTCCACTCCTGTTTGTTCCCACCCTTGGTATATGTGCTATCCAGTCTCCAGTTACTGCCCATTCAAGCAGTGTAAGTCATGGGATCCCTCCCAAGGCATATGCCTCAAGTTAAACCAAATTTTGGTAGTCCACTACCGTAAGTTCTGTGCCACCATTGTCCCACCATATTTTTTGGGTAAGACAGATCATAGATTGGAGTTTTGGAGCCTGTGTTGTGCCCAGGTTTCCTTTTACATAGCCTAAAGAGTACTTTCATGCACCAAAGAGATTAGGATGTAGGTTTGAAGGCTCCATAAAGGCACTAGTTAGGCCTTTCTAAGGTCAGTAAAATATGTGAATGCTGTCTGAAATGGGTACTTGATGTCACTTTTCAGAGAGTTACCCTCTTGTGTTAGAATCAGCCTTGGTTGTTTACAGATCTCAGCAGGATCACCTTGGCAACAACTCAAACTAATTAAACCTGGGTCCACCACTGGAATGCTATAAAAGTTTTAAAAAGTTAAAATAGAGCATCCTTGATTACTAGGAGTCCTCACTAGAGCCACCCTCATAGTTTCCAGGGAGTTTCTACTACATTATGTTTACACACTGTATCCCAAATGCCCCCCAGTTCTAGGTGTCTCTCATTGCACTCTTTCTCTTTGTTGCTTCCTCCACCTGATTTCTCCAGATCCAGCCTTTCCTGTCCCTAGTACACTCACAAAACCTATTCGATCTCCCCTTCCCAGGGACATGGACCCACATGCCCCTCCAACCAGTCCTCCTCTTTAACTTACCTCTCTTTATATGTGTATTGTACCTTGATTGCCATTTACTTGACAGTTAATATTCACTTATAAGTGAATGAACACTATACTTTCTTTCTATGTCTGCATTATCTCATTACAGATGGATTTTTTCTAGTTGTATCCGTTTGCCTAAAATTTTCATGATGTCATTTTTAACAGCTGAGTAATATTTTATTGTGTAAATGTACCATGCTTTTTTTATCCATTCCTCAGTTGAGGGACATCTAGGTTGATTTCAGTTTCTAGTTTTTCTAATAAAACTGCAATGAACATGATTTTGCAATTGTCCTTCAGGTGGAAATGAGCATTTACACAATGGTGTACTTCTCAGCAGAAAAAAAGAAATGTCATCTTGAAATCTGCATGTTAATGGATAGAACTAGAAAAAAACATCCTGAGTGAAGTAACACAGACTCAGATAGAAAAATAACATATGTACTCACTCATAAGTGGATATTAGGTATAAAGCAAAGAATAATAAGCCTGTAGTCCACAATCCCAGAGAAACCAGGTAACAAGAAGAGCCCTAACAGAGACATACATGGATAACCCTGTGAAGGGGAAACAGACAAGACTTTCTGAGAAAATTAGAAGGGGTGGATAAGGGAGGGTAAAAAGGGAGGGGAAGGGAATAGAGGAGAAAGGAGGAAAACATGAGGGAATGGGATGCTCAAGAATGGGGAAAGACAGTGAGGGAGAAAAAGAAAAGAAATACCTTGATTGAGGGAACCATTAAAGGGCTATTGAGAAGCATAGCACTAAGAAAATTTCCAGGTATCTTCAAGGATGACCGCAGATATGACTCTAAGCAACAGTGGAGAGGTCTAAATTGGCCTTCTTCAGTAATCAGACTGATGACTACTTTAATTGTCATCATAGAACCATCAACCATTAACTGATGGAAGTAGATATAGATATCTACAGTGAAGCAATGGGCCAAACTATCTAAGACAATCCCAAGAGAATGAGGACCGATAATATGAGCAATGTGGTCAAGGCCATGATGGTGATATCCACAGAAACAGTTGACCTGAGCTAGGGAGAGCTCACTGACTCTGGACTGATAGAAAAAAACCTGCATAGGACCAAATTAGGACCACTGAATGTGGGAACATTTGTGAAGCTCAGACAGTCTGTGGGGCAACTGTTAGTGGGAGCAGGATTTATCTCTAGTGCTTGAAGTGACATCTAGGAGCACATGTTTTGGAGAGATACCTTGTTCAGCCTATACATAGAAGGCAGAGTCTTAGTCTTGCCTCTAAGTAAAGTGTCAGACTTTGTTGATTCCCTATGGGAAGCCTTACCCTTTCTGATAATTAGATGGGGAGGTAGGGTGTTTGGAAGGTGGAGGAAGTGGGATAAGTGGAGGGGCTTGGAACAAGGTTAGCTATGTAAAATGAGAAAATATTTTATTTTAAAAATCTGAAGAAAAAAAGAACAAAAAAGATTCATAACTGTATCACAAATTTATGAAATAAATGATCTTTTTTTCTTGTGAAACACTTTTTACATAATCCTTCTGGACCAGAAATGTGTTTATTATTATTATTATTGTTATTATTATTATTATTCTAGTAATTGTCTGAGATTTATTATACTGCGGGAGGAGAACTTGTTGAGTGAGTTTCCTTTTACCAAAAAAAGTAGAACATAATTTCTATGAACCTTGTTATTCTACCTAGATGAATTTCCTATTTTCTTTTAGTTCTTTATTTGAAATAAAAGATGATGCTTCCTCTTTTTAAACTGTTTACAATTAACATTAAAATAGATACCTTCCAAACTTTAAATATTTCAAAATAAGCTATTTGAATTATGTACTGACATACTACTACTCTAGGAAAGCTTTGAGTTATTGTGGAATAATATTTTTGTTCACAGTGAAGACATGTCTTTGTGAAGTTGCATTCTGATTGGCTTAATAAAAACCTAAACATTCATTAGTCAGACAGCAGATATAGGTAGGGCAGTCAGACACAGAGGACACTGGGAAACAGACAGTTTTCTCCTGAAAGTGATGTACAAGTAAAAATATTTTCATGACAAAAATGTTTCAAATGTATTGAAATAGTTAAACCAAAGACTATAATTTATAATTCAAATATTTGAATAATGAAGTAAAACATTTCAAATTAATACAATTTGAAGGTTTTTATCCATGTTTTCCAGTTTTAGAAACAGAAAGGAAATTTCATACATTCTTCAACATTTCACAGATTTAATTTTTTGTCAGAAACAATTTAATACATTTGTCTTTTAGTATGTGTTCATAGAATGTCTACATTATTTTCAAATTTATTTCATAAGTTTATGTAACTAAAGCACTTTTAAAATTGCCACTATTGATAATTTCTTCTAATAGTCTCTTAATAGTCTTGCATAATTAAAATAATTCCTAGTCCATTCAAGTGTAAAAGAATAAATACTAAGAAACCTTTATGTATAAAATGTCAGGTTCTGTGCTAAAGAGAATGCTCAATGATTAAAAGTACCTGCTGGTCTTGCACATGACCAAATTTTTCTTCCTAGCACTTTCAAAGCGGTTAGGCATTCACAGTCATATGTATTCCCAATCAAGGGGATCTAGTGCTCTCTCATGACTTTCATAGCCACTCAGATTAATTTGGTTGCACATATGCACACATACTTATTGCATGCATATGCATATACTTAGGATGTTTATAAACAGTGGTTTCTATATGGCTTTTCAGACATCCTTAGTGTTATCTCTTTATTCTTTAACTGGCCCTGTCTTCCAATCTCTCACCCAACTTAAGCTCCCATCCCTTTTCTTTCTCCTTTCCACTTCATATCAATAGAGTTCTACGGTCTGCCTTCCTTTCTTATCAATGGCCTCATTCTTAGAATAGCACTACAAAAATACTCATGAGGACATTGCTCCTACCAGAAACTTTAGGTTGCCAGAAAAGCACAATGCCAGGTATGGCATATCTCTTTTCCAGGTATTGGCAAGCAGTGAATTCTAAAAATGTTATTATCATTGTTCAGTATCTGATCAAAACGTGATATTAAAATCCGTTGTTGAAGACACCACATACTTTGGACAGAAGACATGGAGAAATCAAGTTGGTACTGACTAGGTAGGCTCCTCCCAGCTGAATAACTTTCACAGTATGAGAAGGTATAATGCAGTTTATTTTGGGGGGAGGTAGTATATTATCAACATTCTTATCCAGGTGTGAATCTTGTAAACTAGAGTAATGGCTGGTATGGCAAGATATGTCCACAACACAGTAGGGGAATGAATGTTATGTGCACATTGAGCTACTTTCTAATAGGATTTTAGGAGTGTTCTATAAGACACATATTTCTGGCAGTGTAAATCTTTCAAAGTACCCATTTATGAGTAGTTTGTAGGTCCCAGGGTTAAACATAGTGATATTATTCTGCTAAATACACATAGTATTCAAGTGAAATCAGAATTCCTATCTTTATACCCATACATTAGTGCAGATCTTTAAACCCCATTAGAGATACCTCTTTGTGTAGTGAATGGCTCTTAATCCAGAATCATATAGCTAATCAAAATTCAAAGAACATGTGTCTGGGGAGTACTCAGTCACATATGGAACATCTTTATCTCTAAACTTACTCCCAAAGCTCAAGTGATCATCATGGAAGTAGAATAAGGAAGGCAATAAAAGTCAGAATATGAATTCATCTTTAAATTTCTATTTTCTATTTGAAAATGAATATATGAATTTAAAATAAGTGAAACCGTAAATTGCAAAATCAGTGTACAAGACTATATGAGAATATCAAATTGGTGTTACCCTAAATAGGTATCATTCCCTTCTTAACTATATGATATTGAATAATATGCTGTCATCTTTGATTACTATGTCATTTATGAAACAGATTAATACTTTCAATAAAACCAGATGAGGTAAACATTAATAATATGTATATTGCCTGATACAAGGTAACCATTTAATAAGTGGGTATGGGTCTTAATAATTATTGGTTTCATAGTAAACCTCAATCAATTATGACCTACAACCATAATTAATATAAGTTGTAGTATAGTTGTCACATTTGTTTATGACATTTTGTTCATTAAACAATTGCATTGAATGTCATACCCAAATAATTAATTTCAAAAATCACCACTCCAGAAACATCATAAGAAAATAACTGGAGCTAAAAATTTTCATTTCTCCATACAAAAATTGTATCATAGATTACATGATTTAGTTACTCCATCCTTTGCTTCTTTCATATTCTAGGTACTCAGTCCAAATAATTCAATTTTTATATATCTATAGCTTGAAGTAGAAAGCATTCAATACTGATTTATTGTTCACAATGTAGTTCCCCATTGTTGGCACTATGATTTAAGAACCATAAATTACATGCTGTGCCAAGCATATTATTAGAAATACTCAACACTATTTGAGACTTAAAATTCTACAGCTGCCCTTTAAGTTTCCTCTAAATTCTGCACAAAATAAAATATTATGAAACAATCTCAACACACTACAAGGGATAAAATATCATAAAGAAGTACTATGGGTACCTTCATTGGTCACTAACTTTATTGTGTGATTGTAAGTTTATTAGAATAATATGCCTATTGTACCACCTTTTTTCTTTTGGGCCACCAGTCAACCCCCAAATTATAGCACAGAGACTTAATGCTAGTTATGAATACTTTGCCTTATCTTAGATCTTATTTTAATCTGTTCCTCTTTATCTACATTTTGTTGTGAGGCATTTTACCTTTTCATTCTGAATATCTTACTTTCACTGCTTCTTGCATCTTCTGGGTAGCAGTTGCATGGTTCTGCCCTGCAGTGGTCAATGAGACATAAGCTCAACACCCTGTGGGTCTGATAAAGAACTGCATTTTTTAGCCAAGAACTGAATTAAATCACCCCAACACTGGAATTTAGCTGCCTACTCTGTAGCAGGCATTTTTACTTATTGTTTTGTTTCTACTTAACATGCTTGCTCTTTACCTATTCTGCTATACAGTAGAGCTTTTTGTAAAGGAGACATAGTCTTTTCTTTTTTTCTTTTCTTTCAGGTTCCTTAGGCCTTACATGGAAATATGAGCCCCGTGTTTGACCGCAAATGTAGTTGACTTTTTCCGTTTTGGGAGGGCTCCACCCAGCTCCCAAATAAAGACATGAAAACTTATTCTTAGTTACAAATGACTAGTCTTAGTTTAACTTATTTCCAGACATCTTTTTAAACTCAAGTTCTCCTGTTCTCTTCTTGTATGTTTTGACTCTGGTTTTTTACCTTCTCTTTATTCTACATGTCTTTCTTTATTTCTTATCCTACAGCTGGCTGGCTGCCTGGCATAGCCTTCTCTCTCCTCCTTTCCTTTATTCATTCTCTTTCTGGGACTAGATTTCTTCTATTTATTCTCTCTGCCCAGCAGTCCTGCCTGTCCATTTTCCTGCCTAGCTATTGGCCATTCAACTTTTTATTAGACCAATCAGGTGCTTAGGAAGGCAAAGTGATACAAATAGAACATATCTTTACATAATTAAACGCACATCCTTACATTATTAAACAAATGTAATACACTTTTGCAGATTTAAAGTAATATTTACAGCATAAATATAACATATCCTAACATATATAAAATAATATTCTATAATAGCCTGCCTAATATAAAGAAAGGAAAACAGCATACTCTAATTTAGGAGCTGTTTTCATAGTATTTATGGGATTATCATGTTTGCAACAATGTTCTGTGTTGTCAGATGATAGGTGACATGTTGATGGTTTTAAGATATGTATTCAACTGAGCAGTAGTGGCATATGACTTTAATTCCAAAACTTGTGAAAAAGAGGTACATGGATCTCTGTGAGTTTGAGGTCAGACTGGTCTACAAAGTGAGTTTCAGCACAGACAAAACTGTTACAGAGAAGTCTTGTCTGAGAAAGCAAAACAAAACAATGACAAAAAATATATCTATTCAAATGAGAGAATACTTGTGATAAACCTGTTTACTCATAATGACAGAATAATGGAGAGAAAAGATAACCTAATGTTTTATGGATCACATAAGAATCATTGATGTAATTTCTTAATCATTTATTTTTGAATTTGGAGGAAAACTTGTTACTTCTTAATCAGTTTGTACTGAGTTTGATTTAATAGTCTAACATTATATACTATATCCATTGGCCTTTTAGGCAAGTTAATTCTTATGCAGGATTACCCTAGTTTCTTTTTCACTTATTTTTTAATAGTGCATCTTCTGACTTATCACTTTTGGGACTGGGTTTAAGAGTGAATATTTATAAAAAATCCCAAATACCAACAATATTAAGTATAGAGAATATAAACTCATAATCATAGTGACAACAAATAATTTTAAAATTCCAAAAGAAAAATAGAAAGAGAATTGTGATTTAATTCTTGAATCTAATGAACCCAGTAAAACTTACTGGTATGTGGCACATATGCTAGAGGATGACCCTGCAACCATGTGTAAAGTAACATTGGTAGTCATACTCAATGGATTTTAAATAGAAAAAAGGACATGAAGTGTGGAGTGAAATGAATTGCAGTTGGCTAGAGAGAGTTGGAGAATGGAAGATGTATATCTTCAAGATATATATAATTTGCATATATGTAAATCTTCTAAGAATTAAGTGAAAAATATTCAAACAACCCCAAGTGAGAGGAAAACGTAATGCATTCTTAACAACACAGAAATCACTTATAATTTCATTTAAATGTATAACTGCATCTGCTCATACTTTTAAAAAATATTTTATTTAATTTATTTTCTCTGCAGAGCAGGTTTTCTAAGTTTATTTTTGTACAGCAGGTGTCTGCAGGGGACATAAGAGGGCATTAGATCAACTGGATTGGAGTTTGAAATGAATGTGAGACAAAATATGGGTAATGTAAGGGAATTAAATCTAGATTTTCCTGAAAAGCAACTGGTGTTCTTATCTACTGAGCAATCTCTCTTTTCATTCAATATATTTTATTCTCTGGAAATACACTTATTTCATCATATATGCAAAGTTTTGAAAAGTTAATATAAGGCAAGAAGAATGAAAAATTTCTGTAAATTTGGATGGAACTGGGAATAAAATTTACAACTCTTTTTACATTATATTCTCATGTTGCCTTCATTTACCAATGACAATTTGTATATACTTTTGTAACAGCAACAAATGTGATTTTTATTTCATTTTATTTTTATTTTTTTATTGCTTCATTGGATGCATGATTTTCTCTGGTCCCCTCCATTACTCACTCCTCTTCTTCTACTCTCTCACATGATTTTCCCGCTCCCAATTTACTCAGGTAATCATGTCTTTTTCTACTTCCCGTGTAGATTTGTAGATTAGATCCATGCATGTCTCTTTTAGGGTCCTCTTTGTTGTCTAGGTTTTCTGGGATTGTGAACTGTAGACTGGATTATCCTTGCTTTATGTCTAAAATCCACGTATGAGTGAGTACATATATTTTTCTTTCTGGGTCTGGGTTACCTCACTCAATATGATGCTTTCTAAATCCATCCATTTGCTGGCAAATTTCAAGATGTCATTAGTTTTTCCTCTGAGTAGTATTCCATTGTGTAAATTTACCACATCTTCTTTGTCCATTCATCAGTTGAGGGGAATTTATGTTGTTTTCAGGTTCGGACTATGATAGATAATGCTGCCATGAACATAGTTGAGTACATGTCCTTGTGGTATGATTGAGCATACTTTCAGTATATACCCAAAAGCAATATTGCTGCGTCTTTGGGTAGGCTGTTTTGTAATATTTTGAGAAATCACCATACTGATTTCCAAAGTGGCTTTACCAATTTGCATTCCTCCCAGCAATGGAGTAGTGTTCCCTTTATCCTACATCCTCGGCAGAATAAGTGCCATCAGAGTTTTTGATCTTGCCCATTCTTACAGGTATAAGATGAAATCTCAGTATTGTTTATATTTTAATTTTTGATGGCTAAGGATGTTGAGCATTTCCTTAAGGGTCTTATAGCCATTTTAGATTCCTCTGCTGAGAGTTCTCTGTTTAGGTCTGTACCCTATTTTTTATTGGTTATTTATTCTTTTGATGACCAACTTTTTGAGTTCTTTGTATATTTTGGAGATCAGCCCTCTGTCTGATATAGGGTAGGTGAAGATATTTTTCTATTCTGTAGGCTACAATTTTGTTTTGTTGACCATGTCCTTAGCATTACAGAAGTTTCTCAGTTTCAGGAGGTTCCTTTTATTAATTGTTTTCTCAGTGTCTGTGTTACTGGGGTTATATTTAGGATGTGGTCTCCTGTGCCAATGCATTCAAGTATATTTACCAATTTCTTTTCTATGAGGCTCAGTTTGGTTGGTTTTATGTTGAGGCCTTTGATCCATTTGGATTTGAGTTTTGTGCATGGTGATAGATATGGACCTATTTTTACTCTTCTACATGTTGATATCCAGTTATGCCAGCATCATTTGTTAAATATGTTTATATATTACATTTTATATCTTTTGTTTCTTTGTGAAATATCAGGTGTTTATAGGTGTGTGGATCAATTTCTGTGCCTTTACTTTGCATCCATTGGTCCTCCTGTTTGTTTTTATGCAAATACCAGGATGTTTTCAGTACTGTAGCTCTGTAGTACAGATTGAACTCAGGGTTGGTGATGTTTTCAGAAGTTCCTTTATTGTACAGGATTGTTTTGGCTATCCTGGGTTTTTTGCTTTTCCATATGAAGATGAAGTTTAGTATTGTTCTTTCGAGGTCTGTGAAGAATTTTACTGGACTTTTTTTGATGGACATTGCACTGAATTAGTAGATGGCCTTTGGTAAGATTACCATTTTTTACTATGTTAGTTCTACCTACCCAAAAGTATGGGAGATCTTTCCATTTTCTGGTGTCTTCTTCAATTTCTTTCTTCAAAAATTTAAAGTTTTTGTTAAACAGGTCTTCCACTTGTTTGGTTAGAGTTACTCTTGGATATTTTATACTATTTGCGGCTATTGTGAAGAGTGATGTTTCTCTGATTTCTTTCTCATCCCATTGATCATCTGCATAAAGGAGGGCGACTGATTTTTTTTTAGTTAATCTTCCATCCTGCTACATTACTGAAGGTGTTTATTAATTGTAGAAGTTCCTTGGTAGAATTTTTGAGGTCCTTTATGTATACTATCATATCATCAGCAAATAGCAAGAGTTTGACTTCTTTTTTTATGATTTGTATCCCCTTGATCTCCTTTTGTTGTCTTATTGCTGTATCAAGAACCTCAAGTATTATATTGAATAGCTACAGAGAGACTGGACAACCTTGTCTTGTTCCTGATTTCAGTGTAATCACTTTGAGTTTCCCTCCATTTAATTTGCTGTTGGTTATTTGCTTGCTGTATATTGCCTTTATTTTGTTTAAGTATTTTCCTTGTATCACTGCTCTCTCTAAGGCCTTTATCATGAAGGGATGTTCTTTTTTGTCAAAGGCTTTTGCAGTATCTAATGAGATGATCATGGGTTTTTTTTCCAGTTTGTGTATATGGTATGTTATACTGATAGATTTTTCTTTTATGTCATACCATCCCTGAAACTCTGGGATGAAGCCCACTTGGTCATGGTGGAAGATTTTTTCTGATGTGTCCTTGGATTCGGTATGCCTGTATTTTACTCAGTATTTTTCTGTCAATGTTCATGAATGAGATTGGTCTGTAATTCTCTATCTTTGTAATATCTTTGTGTGGTTTGGGTATTAGGGTATTTGTAGCCTCTTAAAAAGAGTTTGACAATGCTCCTTCTGTTTCTTCTCTTTCTGTTTCTCCTTGAGTAGTATTGGTATTAGTTGTTCTTTGAAAATCTTGTAGAATTCTGTACTGAAACCATCTGGTCCTGGGCTTTTTTATTGGTTGCAAGACTTTTGATGACTGTTTCTATT
>JAQHUG010000158.1:3917036-3939566 GCA_028555095.1 Dicrostonyx torquatus
GTAGAGGAAAGAGGCACACACTTTTATTACTCCCATTTAGTCTCAGAAACATTTTTAGATGACTTGTAGTGGGTTTTGAAGCTCCCCAAACTAAGCTGATATAATAAAGTTCTTGTGGAAAAAGAAAAAAAAAAGCCGGGGGAGGGGGAAAGGGTGCCTCCCAATCAAGCAGAGCGCCTGGGGGCTAGAGATTGGTCTTACCAGTCCAGTTGGGCGGGTGGATCTGAAGCTGTGGCATTCACCAAGGACCCACTGCCATGAAAAGCTCAAAGAAACTTCTTTAGTAACTAACTACAGAAATGATCCCGGAGACAGAGAGAAGCTCACATACTTGCTATACACTACTTCTAGATTTGATATTGCCAAATATCAGGGAAATGTCACTGCTGTTGACTCAGGGTTAAAATATACTGTAACAAGTCATATTATTATATGTTTATCTCTGCTGAATTTGTGTCTATAATTCTCTCTTAAGAGACTGGAGAAACAGAGTACCTCTTGTTAGATTTGAGTGTTAAGCTGCCTTAATAAAAGGTCATTCAGCAAATAACTGTGAGTGTTACTTAGAGGTAAGCACACATCCTTCAAAAGCTTCCAAAACACAGAGATCCCAGTCATATAGTTATAGATAAAATAAGGATATGTTTTCTCTCAATAATTGCATCACTTTTGGAAGGGAACACCTAGTTCCAGAACAAAACACAGAAATCTGACAACTTGATCATAACTTGGGATTATTAACATATGTAAACTTAGTATAGGTGTGCTATGTTTGTGGTCATTTGATCCAGAAATGAAATATAAATATTACTATTAATTGAAATGCTACTATGCAATGTAAATTCTTATCAGTCATGTTGAATGTCATCTACCATCATTGTTACTTGTTTAGTTCTTGATTATCTTCTTATCAATTTTGAAGAGTATATATGTTATCTTCTATGTTTTGTAACCTTTATTTGTCACAGTCATATTTAGACAAAATTAAACAGGTTTCTCTAGCAGTTTTTAAGCAGATGTGATAAGTATACACCAGAGACAAAATGAAGGGAATTTTTCTCTACTCTCTTATAGTAATTATGATAAAATCTTCATTAATAGACATATTTTGTTACCTTTGTGATTGTGTAAATATGCTTTTATGTACCCATCCAATTTCCTTATTCAGTTTTTATAAATTACTTGCTTGATTGTACCATCATAATAAAGCTTAAGAAAACATCTGATCAAAATGACTTCAAATACACCAATCTAAATAAATTGCCATTGAAATTATTGAACAAACGAACCTTGTAACTTTTAGTTGAATAAAATTAGTAAGCTAAGAAACTTAGAAATCTTGTACCACTTAGTATATACCTTATAACTCATATACTATTTAAACCAGGTTAACTTTTTATTTTAAATTCATTGATTCTCAAATACTACTGAATTTTTGTATGGCCTGGGGGACTTCATAAAATATTTGGTTCCTATACCACATGCAGAATAATTAAATCATACATTTTCATTGTGGGTGACAAAGGCATGTGAAATGTTCTATAATTCAAAATCCAGCTGGGCGGTGGTGGTGCACGCCTTTAATCCCAAAACTTGTGAGGCAGAGGCAGGCGGATCTTTGTGAGTTCGAGACCAACCTGGTCTACAGGAACTAGTTCCAAGACAGGCTCCAAAGCTACAGAGAAACCCTGTCTCGAAAAACCAAAAAAAAATCCAATAAAGCTATTTTCATTTGGGAGCTTCTCAACATCCTCTCCAGCTCAAGAATAAATTCTAATCCTACAGCTTACTTATAACCAAACCAAAGTATCTGTAGATCACATACAAGTTTCTCCTATGCTTTCTTAAGCAGATAGTTCTATTTTCCCATAATATTTTCAATGATCTAATTATGTTTATATGTTATGGTAAATTTATTATGCTTCTATAGTAATCAGTAGACATATGTATATATCTCCTTTTGCAGGAAACCCTTTCATTTCTGTTTTAGAAATAATATTAAAGCCAAATGATTCTATAAAGCACATATCCAGTGTTGTAAATATTAATGTGAGCTTGGCTGTGTTTGATAAACAAATAAATAACAGTTATAGTATACAGAACAGTTTATTTAGAAAATAACTATTCTCTTGTTTTGTATGGGAAAATATCATGCTTTATTATTTCAAAATTAAGATTAGCAATATGAGTTTCTTTGTCTGATCAAAGGTAATCCTAGATTTTAAATACCATCTCTTGCACAGTTTGATTATGTCTTTTAAGGATTTCTTTCCTGCTTAGAAAGAACTTTATCCAAATTTACTCTATTTTTTAAAGAGGATACATGTAGAATAGATATGAATGTACCCACATTTGGGAGTAAAGTGTAGTAAAGTTTTACTCAGATGTAGTCATATCCAAATCAAGGTTTAAGAAAGCTGTACTTGCTGTTGAACACATTTTGAGGTTATGCCATTCTTCTCTTACATTATTGAAAGAATATATAACTAATCTACCAGGGGTGTTAACTTTTACAATGCATTATTTAATATATGACTGAATAAAATGGCAAAGTTGGTGTTAATCCAAGAAGTTTTTAGCATTACATATAAATGAGTAGATTCTAATACACATGGTTTTGCCCAGTATAAATCAGTAAAAGTACTGCTCTTTCTTTTCTCTCAGACCAAATCCCCCAGAATCATCCCTAGCACTGCAACAGGACAACAACTGCAACATTTTCCCCTATTACAACTCTTGTGGATCCCACAAACTGATTTTTTCCACTGTCCCTTCCCTGACTTGCTGTTTTGTCCCAAACCACAAGGGCAGCTTCTCCCAGTGAAACTAGTAAGGTGAATTCAGACCCATAGCTCTCCCACAGCTCCTCAGATCCACCAACCCACACACAATTCTCATCCCCAGTTCTATAATAGGAAACCTCCTGTTCTCTCTCTTTATTTTCTGGCACCATCTCCTACGTATCAAAAATACTTACTCCTTCAACCTTCTTTCTCTAACTGATCTCAGTATCCCAAACTCCAACAACAACAAGCATCACTTTTAAACACAACAGTTGAACAGGTCAGGAAAAGAGGCAACACATAGTCATTCCATTCTCCAAAAATCCAGAGAAGACACAGGAAAATAAAGGATCAAAACACCTAATCAACAAAGACAGAATTAGATAACGGCACTTAGACTTATAATCATCTTAAAACAAGATGCCAATTTGCCAGCATAAAACCCAGGGAACTATGAACCTACTAAAGCACAGTTATCCTTATACTGTAGGCCTGGAATACTCCAAAGTAACAGAAGTGTATGAAAAAGACCTTAAAACAGATTATTTGGATATGATGAAAGTCCTTAAAGGGAAAATAAGTGATTTCCTTAAAGAAGTCCAGGAAAACACTAGCAAAGAGCATAAGGAAACAAATAAAACTGTTCAAGACATGATATTTAAATAGATTCACTGAAGAAATCCCAAATGAAGAGAATTCTGGATTGAAACACTCTAGGAATTCAAACAGAAGTACACAGCAAACCTCCCAAACAGAATTAAAAAAATGGAAGAGAAAATATCAGGTATTGAAGAATCAATACAATAGAAGGATGCACTAACCAAAAAAAGTGCTAAATCCCCCCAATTAAAACTCCTGACAGGAAAAAATTAAGGAAATCTGAGGCAATTTGATAAGAAAATACCTAAGAATGATAGTTGCACTAACGGCCTAGAAAATATTTATCACAAAATCATAGAAGAAAAATTTCTTAATCTAAAGAAGAAGTTACAAGAAACTTATAGGACATCAAATAGATTGGATCAGAAAAGAAAGGTTTTTTGCCACATAATAATCAAAATACTAATATATAGAACAAATGAAGGAAAGACACTTAAAATAAATCTCTCACTAACTTAGAGTTGAGAATAATTGATGGTTATTTATTTAGGGGTAGACTCACAAGTAAATATCCTCTTCTGGAATAGAGAACAGCAACCAAATCTTGCAGCCAGAAAAGAGGTCGGATACAAACTTTACATCGTCATAAATAGTATAAGAGGCCATGCCCCAGTGAACGGGTAACTTAAAGGCTACTGTGGTGTAAGAGGTCCTTTTGTCTTTGTGTTCCTTTCATTGGTTAATAAAGAAACTGCTTTAGGCCCTTGATAGGGCAGAACTTAAGTAGGCAGAGAAGACATAACTGAATTCTGGGAGGAAGAAAGCAGAGTCAGGAGAGAATCCATGGATCTTCTGCCTGAGATGGACTCCAGTTAGAATCTTTCCTGGTAAGCCACTGCCAAGTGGCATTATACAGATTAATAGAAATGGGTTAAATCAAGATGTAAGAGTTAGCCAATAAGAGACTAGAGACAATGGGCCAAGCAGTGATTTAATTAATACAATTTCTGTGTGGTTATTTTCAGGGCTAAGCTAGCCAGGCAGCTAGGACATACAAGCAGGCCATTCCCTGCAAAACTTCTGGCTATAGGATTTTCTACAGCACCTTCCCTTTTTGTTTAAATAAGAGAGTTCTAAGCCTAATACAAAATTATACACAATAAGGAGAAATATATTCAACGATGATCCTATCCTGATGAGTTTAAGTCTTGTATAATAAATAACTTGATCAAGTCATGAGAGGAAAGTAACTGCAACTATCTAGTCTTCAACCCCATCAAATATGCAAGCAGGGAAATAATATTATGTGATTAAGCAGGAAGTGCAATCAAGCAACTTCCAAAATGTGCAACAAATGACAGAGACAACTGGCTACCTGGGCAATCATCCCAAATCTCATTATCAATGTTGAAACAACCAAGTTTGGCTAAAGCCTAGAGTAACAGACAGACCATTTTCAGAGGCAGGAAATTAAAAAAAAATTCTTACCTTGTCTTGGCAAGAGTTGACAGTCTTTTGCCTTGTGTCCTGCTTATCCAATCTGGATACCATGTACCTTGTCTGTGGTTAAAGCATGGGCAGTTCCTTGCCAAAAAGCCAGTTTTTCCAAGAAGAAAACTAGCTCAAAGTGGGGCATTTTGGTGCTCAACATTCTTTTGGGAATAGATCTGTGCTGCCAGGAGCAATCATGTCTCACTTCAACAAAACCCTAGGTTATTTAAATGCTATATTCTACAGCTCTTTGCAGTGGTTGAAGATTACCTATCTATGCAGAATATAATCTCTATGTATCTGAAGAACCTGATTAGTCTAACTAAGTATTACAAGCTTAGATGACTATTTATCTATAATTCTTAATACCTATTTAACTTAAATACTAAGACTTCATGTTAGAATATTATACAATAAGCAAATGTGCAAAAAATGAGGACAATGACTTCAAAATGTAAACAGTGTATAAGTATCTTCATCAGAGGTAAAAATGTACATTTCAATATGATACATATATTCTAAAATTGTATAAATTTACAAAAATATTTTAAACAGAGGTAGAGGCATTCATGCATACAATATGACAAAATAACTTTGCCTAAGTATACAAATATGGTGGACAAAAATAGGAACATATTCAAATTTGTATCAATATACAAAAATCTACACCAACATAAATTGCCTATAAATAATAGCTCACAAGTATTCACTCAATTACTCATTATTATTATTATTGTTGTGAGTAAGCTCACACTAATTTATTATCCCATCCAATTTTCCTTTTTTTTTCCAAAGAGATCCCTGAGACTACAAAATTTCTCCCCCACCCCCAATGAAGATGTAAGTCACAAAACAATCCCACACCAGTTTGGAATTATGATTAATAAAAGGGTTATTTATTTGAAGGAAAAAAACTTACAGATCACTGTCCTAGACAACAGCTCTCTGTGTGACCAAGAATTCCTAGTTGTTGGAAGTGGAGTTGGATGCAAGGGGATGAGAGCAAGGCTACCACTGCTTTGGAAAGCAAATGAGACCACACCCAAGTGAGCTGGTATCTTAAAGGCTATTGGCTGAAGGAGCAGAAGGATCTCCCATATAACTCCAACTCTATCCAATTATATTAAACCCCAAAATGATATCCCTAGGGACAAACTTTGTTGGGATAGGGGACGTTGTATTCTAGAATTACATCCAGCTGTCATGGGGACGATGTTCTTTCTTTGGGATCTTGTGAAAGCAAAATGATGGTTATGTTCCAAGATTACTGTCTGGTATAATTGCAAATAGTCCCTGAGTATTTGGTAGGATTTTTCTGAGGTTCCTATTTGGAATTCTGGCCAGAATTTTATAAAAAATGGCACCATTTCAGCTAACAAATTTGGAACCTCCTTGAGATGTTGGTACCCAAAACAGGTCTTAAAGAAGTGATATCAGATTCAAAACATCATATATCAACCAGGTAGATTTGTTGTGATGGGGTCCCATCATCTTCCTGGAGACTTCAAATATTACTTTAGGAAAATTCATTGTTCATTGTGGAAAACTTAAAGATTACTTATATAGACATATACAGACATATATATTCAATGAAAGGTACGATAGGGACAAAATATGTATGAAGAAAAGTAATTTTTTCGAAATTCCTTTTTCTTTCTGTCTCATACCAGATAGCTTTTGACATGAGAAAGAAACTCTCCTGGATTCCATTGTGAGTCCAACACATCCTTGAAATAAACCAGCTGATTTATTTCAGATTTTTCTGTTATTCAAGGTCTCTTTGCTGCTTTTGTCCCTTTCTCATTAGTGTTAAAGTTCAAGGTTAATAAAGCATTGTGTAAACTATTTCTGGGGGTATTTTCCACCCCTTTCTGTTTATTTAACATGTCCTTTATAGTTCAATTTGATCTTTCTATTATTGCCTGACCTGTAGGATTGTGTGGTAAACTTGTAATATGCTTAATATTATAATAAGCAAAAAACTGTTTCATTTTCTTAGAGATATACACTGGACAATTATATGGCTTTATTTATGCAGGCATACCCAGGACGGCCACAACTTCTAATAAATGTGTGATTACAGAATCAGCCTTTTCTGAGCTTAAAGCAGTTGCTCCCTGAAAACCTAAAGAGGTGTCAAGGGTGTGGTGTACATATTTTAATTTTCCAAATTCTGTAAAGTAGAACACATCCATCTGCTATATTTCATTCCTTTGAGCACCCTTTGGGTTAGTCCCTGCAGGTAGTGGTGCTTGGTTATAGAAAGAGCAAGTAGGGCATCTCTTTATAATCTCCTTAGATTGTTTCTATGTAATAAAAAACTCTTTCTTTAAACATTTGCTATTAATGTTTTTTAATGAAATTCTGAAGCCTGTAACATGCTTCAAATCAATAATTGGTCAATTTCTGCATTGCCTTGTTCTAGAGGACCTGGCAGACCCCTATGGGATCAGATGTGTGTTATGTATGTAGGACAAAGCCTATTCCTGATTATGTCTTGCACCTGGATAAATAATGAAGTCAATTCTGTATCATCTTGTATAAATTCAGCAGTTTCAGTATGCAAAACAACTCTTTCTGCATATTGTGAATCAGTAACTATATTAAGAGGTTCTTTAAAATCCCTTAGCACCATGAGAATAACATATAATTCTGCCTTCTGGACAGAATTATAATAGACTTGTTCCACCTTACTTAATTCTGATTTGTTTTCATCAGTATAAAAGGTACAGGCTCCAGTTATTGTAGCATCACATACAATTCTGGGAAGAATCCACGAAGTTCTCTTTATAAGATTAAGTCTATCACTTTTGGGATAATTCCCTATTTTGTTGAAAATCTTTTCTAAGCATTTTCTCAGAACTGATAATACATAAAATATATTATTGCCAAGAAACTATGATATTATGCATAATAAATTGAATAAGGTCGATAATATGCAGAGGGAGACATGTAGCAAGGTCTACCAGGGAGATTGTAAGAAAACAGTGTATATGTAGTAAGGAGCCCTCTAGTTAGTTCCCAACAGCTTAGCCCCAAAATAATCAAACAGAAATTGTATTATATAAATCACTGCTTTCCCCATTAGCCCTAGCTTCTTATTGGCTAATTCCCACATATTAATTTAAACCATCTCCATCAATCAGAGCATCACCATGAGATTGTGGCCTACCAGCAAAATTTCAGCATCTCTCTCTCTGGCAGTGGATCCATGGCATCTCTCTGACTCTGCCCTTCTTTCTACCAGCATTCAGTTCAGTCCTTCCAGCATGTCTAATTTCTGTCCTTTTAACAAGCCAAGTCAGTTTCTCTATTCATTAAAGGTAATCACAGAACACAGAGGCAACTTCCACATCAGGGGCTTGTTAATTCTTCAATATGGCAAGCATCTAGTTGCTCTTGTACCAGTTGTTCTAAAGCCTGCAGCTTTTTTTATTTAGTGGCCGTTGCTTATCCCATATTTGTTTCTCAGTTAACCATTTTAAAGGTATGGCTGTTGGTACCTGTAATGGTTTGCTAGTTGATTTAGGATATTGTACAGCCTGAATGCCTGGTGACCTTTGTTTATAGTACCTTATAATATTCTTCTGAGAATTAGAAGTTCCTGGGACTGCAGGAATGTTATTTTTGGCATTCCATTGCTACAGCAGGTCATGACCCCACAAATTCACTGCAATATTAGCCACATATGGCCTCAACTTCCCTCTTTGACCTTCTGGCACACTGCAGTCAACCATTCTCTTGCATTGATTAATTTGAGATATCATTCCAATTCCTAGTAATTGAATATTTGCCTCTTAAAGAGGCCAATTTGGATGCCAAGATTCTGGAGTAATGATACTCACATCTGTACCAACAATTACAAAGCCATTTATATGCACCTTTAACTTTTGTCTTTGATCATTTATAGAAGTCTGCCAGAATATACATTTCCTATTTACAACTGGAATTTTTGACTTATCCTCCATATTTATGCCATCATATAGAGCATATGATCCTTTACAGAAGGTTCTGGATTTTTTAATTTTTCTGGTGAGACATGTCCACCACACTGACTGGGAATGACTGGGCCACTTTTGGCTTGGGGGCCTGCAAAAGGCCCCTCAAGGAATTTCCTGATGGTATCAGGTTGCCTTGTCTGTTTTTGTTGATCTGCATTCATTGATCCAATGTTGTCCTTTGCCACACCTTCTACATATACCTGAAGATTGAGTCCTCCTCCTCTTGCTCTTCTCAGAGGAGATATTATTCCTAGGAATTTCTTGTCTACAATCCCTTCTCAGATGTCCTATTCTACCACAATTAAAACATTTGGCATTGTGATGTTCCCCCTTTCCTTTGAAAATCACTTCTCCTACTCAAGATTCAGTATGAGTCAAATGTCTCAGTGTTCATTGTATGCAGGATCCATTAATCAATAGGTTCTGATCTAACTTTTAAAGGTCCAAGCATCTTTTTTACTTCTAAGTTGGCATTTTCAAAATCCAGACATTCAATAAGTATTTGTCTCACATCTGGATCTTTTACTCCTATTTGTACAGCCTTAGGTAATCTTTGTTAAAAAGTCACTAAATCATTCCCTATGGCCCAGTTTAACCCTGATATATGATTCACTTCATTTTCCCTGTCCTTGAATCCTGTCTCAAGCATTTAAGGCTGCTTTGTGGAATAGGGACAAAATTTGTTAATTGTAAAATGCTTGAACCTGTGGGTCAGTATAAGAGCCCTCATCAAGAATTTGATCTTGGGATATCTCAAATCCTTTTGTTTTTCCCTGTTGTTCTAAAATTTTCACCTCTTCTCTGAAATAACATCTAAACATCAACTGGAGCCCATCATCCAAGACTGCTGAAACTGACTGAATCAATTGTGGTGTTGCCTTGATATTAGGAGCCCATGTCTTTATCATCTCCCTAACAAAGGTGGAATGCAAGCCACAATTTACAAAAGCTTGCTTAATTTCTTTTAGATCATTCATTCCTATAGATATCAATCTACCTTCTTTGGATGCTTTTGGACTTTTAGAACTTAATGCTTTGTCAGGGTAGATTACAGGGTAGGAAGCTAAAACCTTGGGTAAGTTATCTCTGACAGCTACTGGTGATGTTGAATCCTATCCTTGTGCATTCTTTCCCTATTCATCAGCTCCAAAAATTTTCTCAATCAATTCAAATCTCTTTACTATTGTCTTTTGTAAAGCCTGAATCTCCTGGCCAGCATATATTTCTAGTGATTTTATTGAGGCACCTAGCCTATGGTCCTCATTCTGCACATGTGATTCCAAGGTCTGAAGTTTCTCTTTTAAAGATAACACCTCTTACTTAGACATTACTTGTATAGCATGCATATTGCCATCTTGGAGAGATACTCTATCTGCTAACATAATCATAACTTTTAAACTAACTATGACTGTCAAATTCAACAGTATGAATTCTTTCAGATAATTTCTTGGTACCCTTAAATATGGATTCAATTTTGTCTGTCAAGTTAATGTTACCCTTCTTAATAGTATTAATTTTTTCAGGTAACTTTTGAATTTTGATGCATAAATCCTGTCAACTATGTGTTCATTATTAGTCTGTAAAGACTGTATCATTCCTAAAAATGCCACATTATTTCTTCATGATATAATATGAAGAAAAAAAACTGGGTCTCAATACCCAATAAATTGAAGTATCATCATAACGCCATAAGCCTTGCAGAATACAATCTGTAATATTAGCAAAAATTTTACTAAAAGTTTCAATGTTAATATAGTCTGCCACATTGATTTATTAATTACCTGTTATGAGATCTAGTAAATTGTTTAAGGTGTAATTATCTTTATTGTCCAGCAGATGTCGAGTTTGCAGAGTCGCGACTAGCAGCAATGCAACCCAGTGGCTACAGGAACATGTCTTGAACCACTTTAGTTTCCCACCTTAGAACTGAATAAATACTGAGAAATATTTTTCTTGACAAATTAAAAACAATAAAATCAATTCCATACATGAAGAAAGAAACCCAGAACTCATGGGTAGAGAGCACAAACCAGAAGCTGCACTAGTTGACATGTGGAAAGTAACCACAACAGGAAACCATGCCAGGGAATGCAGCAGTCACGCGTGCACTTGAGAAATTTCCATGTTGCCACATGTAGTAAGCTCCACTGTGGCAGGGGTTCTACAAAAATATTGCTTAGGTAAAAAGCAAGGTAAGTAGGGAGTGCTGGAAAAATTTCTGGGCCATGGACCGGCTAGGCTTTTAGGCCATCCACACAGTAGGTGTGGAGTCCAAATCCATGTGGGTGCTAGATGAAGAAGGATGCTTAATAGAAATCCCACACTAGTTCAGAATTGAGAATAATAGATATTTATTTAGGGTCAGACTCACAAATCAATATCCTCTGCTGGAATGGAAAGCAACAACCAAATCCTGCAGCTGGAAAAGAGGCCAGAGGCATGCTTTACATTGGCATAAATAGTATAAGAGGACATGTCCCAGTGGGTGAGTTTCTTAAAGGCTACTGGCTATAGTATTTCCTACAGCAAACAAAGAAATACTAATAGTTACAAGGAAAAAACTGAGTAACATATAAAGACCTAACACTTAGAATTACAACTGACTTCTTACTGGAGATTACAAAAGCCAGAAAGCAGTGGACAGATGTATTATAGACTCTAAGAGCCAAAAGACACAAATCCAGACTACTATAACCAGCAAATGATTCAATCAAAATTGATGGATAAAAGATGACATAATATGGTAAGTTAAATTTAAATAATATCTATATATAAATATAGCTCTATAGAATGTGCTAGATGGAAAACTCTACCTAAGGATCTTAATTATGTCCACAAAACACATGAAACTCTAGGTGGAGGCTTTTCTGTGTCCTGCCCAGTCCTGAAGCTGCTTCTTGCATCTTTCTTGATCCTGTCTTTTTTCTTCCTGTATTCATTCAGTTTGGCTTTCCTGCCATGCTGTAGTCTCCCCGTCATAGGCCATAGCAATTTTATTCATCAACCCATAAAGACATCATATGTTCATAGCATACAGAAGGACCTGCCACATCATAAAACAAATAATCTCACACCAGCAAAATCAAAAAAATCACACACACATGCACATGCACATACACACATGCCACCACCACTACCATCACTACAAACAACAAAAATAACATGAATTGAATCAACAATCATTGCTTATTTTTATCTGTCAATATAATTCCCTTAAGTCTCCCAATAAAAAGATACAAAGTAACAGAATGAATGTGAAATCAGCATCCATCATTTTGTTCCATCCAAGAAATACATCTCAACATCAAGGAAAGGCATTCCCTCAAGGTTGTGGTGGTATCAAAGAAAATAACCCCCAAAGGGAATGATACTATTAGGAGATTTGACCTTATTGGAAGAGGTATAGTCTTATTGAAAGAAATGTGGCACTCTGGAATAGAACTTTGAGATTTTATATTTGCTCAATCCATACCCTAGTGAGATAGACCACTTTCTTTCACGTTTGAGCAAAAATTTAGGACTTTAGGTACTATTTTTGCACCAAGTCTGTATGCATGTCACCAAGTTGCACCATAATGATAATGGACCAAACTTTTGAGAATTTATGGCACTGCAATGAAATATCTTTCCTTTAAAAGAGTTGCTGTGTTGTCAGTTAGTAGCAATAGAAACCATAACTAAGACAGAATTTGGCACCAGTGACTGGGGTATTGTTGTGATAGGCCTGACCATACTTTCATTTGAAAAAATATGAACCTTGGGACTATGGATTATAAAAGTAGTTAAATACCTTAAATGCTGCTTAGTGGACTACCCTCATAGGAAAATGGAAGACATTTGTGCTGAGGGTGATTTGAACTGCAGATGCCTTGACCAAAAGATTTCAGAAGAGAATAATGTTTTTATCTGGCCTAGAGACCAGTCTTGCAAGGTTTTCATAAAAAAAATAACTTTTTTTTTTCTGCCTGAGCCTAAAGTGAAGAGTTTTATATTTATTTAGATGATAATTAAAATCTCAAAAATGCCTAATATTGACTCTCTTGTGTGGTTATTACTTGTTGTTTATATGCAGACTTATAATGAAAAGAACCAAAATATGTAAAATTTTTGGATAAAAGGGGCACCAGGAAGTAAAATGGAGCTAAGTCCTATGTTCAATGAAATAAACAGATTAAAAAATGGAATAAAAGGAACTAAGAACTCACGACAAGATCTGACACAGCTAGGTTTCCAGTGTTTGAAAAGAAATTAAAGAAAAGTTTAAGAAGGTCAGTTGTGGCAGACACCTATAATCTTAGTACTACTTGAGGCAAAGGCAGGCAGATTTCTCCCAGGTAAATTTCCAAATTATAAGAATTTAAGCAAAGCTTAGAGCCAAGCATTTTGGTGCATGTCTTAATCACAAAACACAGGCGGGTAGACCTCTGAATTTGAGGCCAACCAGGTCTACAGATCAAGGTTCAGGAAAGCCAAGCTTATGCAATGAAGACAATCAATAAAAACAGAAACAAGGACACTAAAGTTTGCTTAGGCAAGAAAATCCCAGGGTCACATGGGCTTAATACAGAATTTAACCAGACTTTGAAACATGCTCCAAGTTATTCCACAAAATAAGAACGGAAGGAACATTGCCCATTTCATTTTATAATATCATGCTTACTCTAATACAGAAACCACATAAAAACTCAACAAAGAAAGAAAATTAGAGACCAAATTCCCGTATAAACACAGATTAAAAAAATAAAAAAAAGAATGAAATACTGACAAACCAAATCCAAGAGCATATCAAAAAGGTCATCCATCATGATCAAGTAGGTTTCATCCTCAAGATGCAGAGATGGTTCAACATATAAGAATCAACAAATATAATCTACTTTACAAACATTCTGAAAGGAAAAAATACACATGATTATATCACTAGAAGCAGAAATTATCTTTTGCTGTGAATTGTGCTCATCATTAATAAAAAGGTGATTGACCAATAGGTAAACAGGAAGTTATGTAGGAAATCCAAACTGAACATGATGGGAAGGAGGCGGTTGGAGTGAAGAAAGATGCAGCCAGATGCAGAAAGAACAGGAGATAAACATGCCTTTCTAATAAAGGTATCACTTTGTGGCAGAGGATAAATAAAATATTTGGCTTAACTTAAAATGTAAGAACTAGTTAGCAAAAAGCCTGAGCTATTCACTGAACATTTGTAATTCATATTCATCCTCTGAGTCAATTATTTGGAGACAGACAGTCTGGACAGGAAACATCTGTGTCCATATAACATTTAAACGTGTGGCTAAAATTTCTACATAAAACCTGACAAAGCTTAGGAATCTAGACACTCAAGAACAAAATCAAGCATATGAGTCTCTTTTAAAAGGCCCTGCTGCCAAGCACTTAAATGGGGTTAATGAGCTCCAGATGGGACACTACGACACTACTTGGTGAGGGTGTGCACCCAGAAACTTCCCAGAGTTGGAGAGGTAAACATGGTTCCCAGAGCTGGCAGTAAATGCCATCTCCATCATAATACTAGCCTCTCAAGCAACAAAGCAGTGAGGCAGAGCCAGCTGCTAAAGTTGCCACTTTGGTCCTTGCCATTCTGCTACATGTATAAAGACTCATGTGGTCAGCAAAAGACGGATATATGATGTAAAGTTACATTTAGAGAAAAAATAAACTAGCCTCTAAATGGGTTACAATATGATTAAAAATATAGATAGGTTTGTGAGAGGAAAGGAAAGGAATAGTGATAGTCCTTATAAAAGGAATTGAGAATTAAAAAAATGTAATATATTACATAGAGATGGAAAATATACAGTAAGTCTGGATTATGTACATTATTGTGTTGTCTTTAAAATGTTTAGCTGCTGAAAGACCTTGGATTATGAGAACTGCTTTAATAAACTAACCTATATATGCTTAAATTATCTTGATATTAAATTTAAATCAAAGATATGTTCCTTTGCGGGAGTGTTTATGATTTTGTTTCCACAGGAAATGAGAGGCTGTAGATTCATTACAGATTAAAGGATATTAGGTTTCATTAAGGAAAACCTCCTGAAATTATAACTGCAGTTATAAGAAATAAACCTAAAAGTGCTATAAAACATGTCATGTATATTTTACCTGCTCAGATACATAAGAAAAAAATTATCTTTGGCTGATATGTGTATAATTCATAGTCTATATTTAAATTGATGCAAATATGTATATTACCTTTAAAAGTTTATGTATTTTCAGATCAAGGAGACCAGATATCAATGAAAACAGATGGGGCATATGTTCCAACATATCAGAATGCCTTTGTTGTAGTTTACTCAGAGTTCTACATCCAGAACAGCTTCAAGGTCGCTAGATAAAATAATCTAGTCCCACAGAATACATGAATACTTCATCACAATCCTGAATTTTTCTCAGGGTTTGCCCAAAGATTAAAAGTGTCCCCAATAAGCAGGAAGTAATCTAGAGAACTACACTCACATTCTCAGAGAATACATTCTGAATGTTTGTCATTGCTTAGGGTAATTGGTTACAAGTTGTTTTGGAAAATGGTCAGGAAAAAAATTAATCAAATAAGATTAGATTCTGGGATCTTGTTCTGTAAAGAAAAAGAAGGTATATAGAAATGATAGGATGAAAGGGTAGATTATTGAATCTACTTTAATCCAATAATAGTTTCTAATCTTACATATTTTACATAGGTATGGATTTTTGTTTGATAAAAATTAAAAGTTAATTTTGCTGTACTGTATGTATATTTTTACCCCTGTTTAGGATATTATGTTTATATAGCTCATTTACACTTGTAATATATGATTAAGAAAGATTAATAGTCTTATATAATAAAAAATTATAGTCATCATAATGAGGTATTTTAAGGTCATACAGAGATATATTTCAGAAAGATAGGCAATCTTCAAACACATCAAAGACCTATAGAATATGGAATTTTAAAATGTTTTATGAACTTAGACTTTTCTTTACATTGGGACATGCCTGCTCCTGGCAGCACCAATTACTTCAAAGAGGATGGTAAGTATCAAAGAAACACCATATGGAGTTTGTTGTCTTTACAGAAAGAGAGAGCCGTCTGTCCAAATAAGCTGCCTTTGACTCAATTGCTGATAGTTACTCTATAAAGTGGATCAGCAAAATCCAAAAATGTGACTGCTGGACTTTGCCAAGACTTGTTTGGACAGTCTTTTAAAATTATTTGCTTCAGAGCAAAGTCTGTCAGATATGCTATGCCTTTAAGCCAGAGTAAGATGTTATGATATTACAGAGGAACTCTGGGTGACTCTTCAGCTTTTTTCCTTAGTTATTATAAAAAAAATAGGAATAAAACTTTAAACTCACAAAGAAAAGATAGATAATAGAATATTTTCCCTAAATTTGCCAAATACAGCTATATTGGATACTATTACTGTAATTCTTACTTTGTGACTGTTCTGTGGTATATAATTTTCCTATGTTAATATTAAAACCGTCCTTTTTAAATAGACAACAAGGAGGCATTGCTGTAGATTATGCTCATTTTTATTAAAAAAAGTTGAATGGCTTGTTACTGAGCAGGAAGTTAGGTGGGAAAGTCAAACTGAAAATGATGGGAAGAAGGAGGGTGGAGTACGGAGAGACACCAACCAAATGCAGAAGGCACAGGAAATGATAATAAAGGCATTGCTGTGTTAGAGTATAAATAAGTCCTATGGGTCAACTTAAAATGTAAAAGATAGTAATAAGTCTGAGCTCTCAGCTGAGTATTTATAATTTATACTCAGCCTCTGAGTCAGTTATTTGAGAATGAATGGTTGGGACAGGAAATGTCCATTTATAGTTTTTCACAAAATCCAATACTTTTCATGATGAAAGTTTTGGAGAGATTTGGGATACAAAGAATATGCTTAAATATAATAAAAGCAGCCTATAGCTAACATCAAATTAAATGGAAATAAACTCAAAGCAATTCCATTAAAATCAGGATCAAAACAAGGTTGACTATTTTTACCATATCTATTCAATACAGTACTTGAAATTTCATCGGGAGCAATGAGAAAACAGAAGGAAATTAAGGGGATATAAATCAGAGAAGAGGGAGTCAAAGAACTGTCATTTACAGATGATTTATTATACATAAGTGAACTTTAAAATCCCACCAGGGAACTTCTACACTTTCTGAACACTATTAGCAAAGTGGAAGGATGCAAAATTAAGTCAAATATATATCAGTTGCCCCATACATGCAAATGACAAACTTACTGATAAAGATATCAGGGAAATAGCTGCTTTTACAACAGCCTCTCAAGTATTATAGAATATTATAAAGTTACTCTAACCAAGTAAATTAAAGACTTGTATTATAAATACTTCAAATCTTTAAAAAAGAAATTGAAAGAAGATATCAGAAGATAGAAAGATATCTATTCCTAACAGATCTGTTGGATTAACATAGAGAAAATGGTCCTCTTACCAATAGAAATAAACATATTCAATGCAATTCCAATAAAAATTCCAACACAATTCTTGCAGACCTTGAAAAGACAAGTTTCCACTTCATATGAAAAAAAAAAGCACTCCAGGTAGCAAAAAAATCCTGAACAATAAAAACACCCACTTTAGTTCTTACCAACTCAGATTTCAATTTGTAGCACAGAGGTATAGTAATAAAGCCGTATACTATTAGCATATTAACAGATTATGTTGATGAATAAAATCAAACTGAAGACCCAGACATACATAAGCAAAAATACAAGTTACAGACAGTCATAGTTTAAAGGAGTAAATAAAATTAAGCCATGTAAACACAGAAATTACATAGAGATTCTGGATAATGTATATTATTATGCTTTCTTTGAATTTTTGACTATGAATGATCTAAGTACAGACAGACATTCATTTACATTATCATAAGCTAAACCAACATATATATTTTAAAGGTACCTTGACTTCAAAATTTGGGTCTAAGGATATGTTGTCTTGGAAAAGAGGTTCTGCCTTTGTTTCCACAGAGTATAGAACACTGTGGATTCCTTATTTGCTAATATGGTTTGATCAGACAAGAACCCCTGAAGCAATGGCTTGGATGGTCCAACATCCCGGACAGCTTCAGGACTACTGACTGAGATGGACCTACCACACAGGATACCCCTTGGAAAACCTGATTAATAGCACCCCTAATCAGCAGGAAGTAGTCTAGAGAAAATGCCCAAATTTCATAAATGATTGTTTATAAATGTTTGTTTATATTTAAAGGGGCATATGCCATTTTGAGGAATACATTTCATTGGTATGACCTTGGTTTATCTATACAAACTTAAGGTCAATTTTGTTATATGTATATTTCGACTCTTGATTAAAATATTATGTTTGTGCTGCATGTTTTAAAATGTATTATATAATTAAAGAAATATAGGTTAATAGAGAGTCATCTATAATAGTCAAACATGTAGTCATGTTAGTTAGGTTTTCTAGATATATTTCAGATGGATATGGATTCTTCAAATTTTTCAAAGACCTTCAGAATATAGCATTTGAAATGTTTTAAGAACTTAGGACTTTTCATGACAATGAGACTGATTTGCTCCTGGCAACAACAATCTACTTCAAGTGGATGATGAGTATTAAAAAGTTTTGTTACAATATTTGTTAGAAATTTGGGCAGAAAACTGCACTTGTTTGGACTGCTTGATGTTATGTTGTATGAATGGGACATGCAAGAACCACAGAAAAAATAACTGCTGAACTTGCTTAAGAGTGAGATGATCCTTCATGGTTCCTGCTTCATGAAAGAATTGCCAGACATTTTACAGGAAAGCATTTGATGAACTTTGTCATTACAAGACAAGACAGATCCTCAAATTTCCTGCTTCATGGGAAAGTCTACCAGATACTAAGGGCCTATAAGCTGAAGATGGATGCTGCAATGTTACAAAAGACTGTTGGGTGACTGTCCAGGAAGTGAGATGTTTCTGTCAATTCTAGAGTTGTGGAAGTTGTTTACAGTGCACTTTACATAGTTATTAGATCTTTCTAGAGTCTTTGATGGAGTTGAAAAAAGATAGTTATAAATATAAAAGATAAATTAGATATAAAACTTTAGACTCACAAACATAGGATTGATATAGAATATTTTCCATTATTTGCCAAATGTAAATGGACTAAATAATGTAACTAAAATTCTTGCTTAATACAAGTTTTATTATATGTAATTTTAATATGTTAAAGTTAAATCCTTCCTTTTTATTTAGATAGAAAAGGGAAGGTGATGTGGAATTCTCCTCTGTATGCTCTGAATATGTTTTATTTTCATTGGTTAATAAAGAAGCCACTTTGGTCCTATGGCAGAGTAGAACATAGCCAGGTGAGAAATCTTAACAGAGATATATAGAGAGAGTTGGCAGAGTCAAGGAGACACCATATCACTGCTGAAGGAGACAGATAATGAATGTCAGAACCTTACCTGGAAGGTCACAGCCTCGTGGCTACACAAAATCCAATCCGCTATTATCATAGATCAGTGCATTTTTCCTTCATAATTAGAGAAATAATTAGAGAGGCATCTATGGTAGCAGGTGGGACTAGATGTAGACACCCACAAACTAGCATTAATCAGACAGAGAGAGAGAGAGAGAGAGAGAGAGACACCCTCATCTCTGAGCTCAGGCAATTCACCAGAAGAGGAAGTAAAAAAGAATAAGAACTGAAGGGGATGGAGGACACCAGAAGAACATGGCCGTCTACATTAACTAAGCATGGTACATATTAGCCAAGAGAGACTGAAGAAGAAACACATGGCCTACATATGTCTATACTAGTTCCCTTTTCTATATTATAGCTATGAGCTTAAGGATTTTTATGAAACTGTTGATTTTGAAAACAAGTGGGTATCTTACTCTTGCACCTACTCCTGAGACTCTTTCCTTTCTATTGTTTTTAAATGTTTAACTTTAATATAACAGTTTTTGTATCATCTTATTATATTTTATTTTGTCACATTTGGTTGTTACCTCTTAGAATCCTATTCTTTTGTAACAATGAACATAATGGGAATAGATCTGGAGGGGAGAGGTTTGGAGAAGAATTTGGAGGAGTAAGGGGAGGAAAAACAAAAAGCAGGATATATTGTGTGAAAAATAGATTCTATTGTTTAAAAATATCCAAAAAAGAGGTGATAAACATCAAAAACTTTTTTATCAGATAAAATAATTCTGAAATTCTCTTTTATTTTATGATTAATAAAATTGCCCATACTCTGAAAAGGAAAAAGTTATAGGTAAAATATTTACTTTTTATAAGTAAATTAACAAATTCAAATTAAAGTTACAGCCTTGAAATAAATCCTAGGATTCATTTCTAATAATAGGACAGTATCAAGAGACAGCTGGCCGCTGAAACCAAGCCAACTGGCATGTATCATTCTCAGATTTTCCCCTATTCATGAAAGTATTAGTTCCCAATATACTGATTCACCATCATCTATTCAATTCTTCCAACTTCTTGACCTTTAACAAATTGGCAAACCACTCTCACATTTGAATCACTTATGGTTATGATTTTTTGATAATCTTTGGCAAATGTGATATTAAGGTCTCAAAGTAATGACTGAAATAGTACAATTGGGGGGATGCATTGCAGCTCAGGGATATAAAGCTCACTACTCTACAGGAGTCCCTGGATTCAACATTAAGCACTACAAAATAAATAAAATCACACCACCAGTATGACTTAATTCATGACATCCCATTAACAGATAAATATTTACTTACAGTATGCTTATTAAGGGCTTGGAGAAGTGTTTCAGTGTTTTTAAGTACTTGCTACTCTTGCAGAAGATCTGGGAGTTTGATTCCCAGCACACTCCTAACAGATTACAACCAACTGTAACTCCAGTTCCATGAAATTTCTTGCCCTCTGCTAAACTATTTGGGCACTAGGCATATATATAGCATACATACATCACAGAAATTTAAGCCAAAAACTTGAGAAACACATAAATAAAATAAGAAAATCCAAAAAAGTTTTGTAATTTTTGATCAAATGTTTTTACATGATATTAATATTTAGGTATTTACCTAATGCTAATAAGTAGCAGTTAATTATTGTTAAATATACTTTTTATCGTTCTAGTTAAAAATTTTCATTCCCTTTTGTTTTTCTTAAGCAAATTCAAATAGATACTCTATAATTACTACAAATTAATCGAGATTATTAATTTTTTCACATCTTTTAACTTCTTGTGGTGAAGAGAAATACATTTTAACAGTTGTAAGAGAGAGGCTTCTTGGCTCTTTGTATAAAGATGGTATGATCATTAAACACATCATTGCAAGTTTTCCGATTGACAAGATTATTTATATTGTGATCTGTGTTTTGGCAACAGTGGCTTGGGTACTGTACTTTAACAAAATGATTTTCACACTTCTGCAGAGATGCCTGCTTTCTCATATCATGGCTGGTAAGACATTATTCATGAATTATCTGAGATTCTTTATTTGTTATGTGACAAATATAAGCCTGTATTGAGCTTGTAATGTGTAGGCATATCTCATGAATGTCAAAGAATGCAAGAGAGGGTGAAAGTCATCTTCCCGCTAATAATCTCTTGTGACTTTTTATCATCGATGATAGCAACAGGAAGAGCTCAGTGACAACTGTGTCCCAGAAGTGAATACTCATGAGATAGTCACAGAAGTCCCTGGTGAGGACAAAGTCAGTTTCTTTGCACACGAGTTCTTAATCTATAGCTTTGCTATTTCTAGGGCATCTGCTCCCCAATCTAATCTTTCATTTTTTGAAAATATTTTTATGGGAGTTGGAGAGATTACACAGTGTCTAAGTATACTAACTTCTCTACCACAGGACTAGGATTTTATTCCCAGCAACTTCATGGTGAATCACAGCCATCTGTAACTCTAGTTCCAGTATATCTGATTTCTATTCCTCTCCTCTTTCAGTACTGAATGCATGTAGTACACAGACATACAAGCAAGAAAAATATTCACACACATAAAAAAATGATAAAAGTGGCCTTGTGACTGCGGCAGTCCCTTGGAGAGGGCTTCTGGTACAACCATCCCAACCCGGATGGTAGGTGGGTCCCAGCCCAGCCGCCTAAGCGTCCTGCCCCAGAGGACATCAGCGGTGGGATCCTAGGTTCCCCAAAGAAACTGTGCCTGCTTCCGGGCTGAGGCCCTGAAGGAAAAGGGGGCATGTACAAAGGCTTGGGGCTTTGTGTGGTCCACAGAGAAGAGAAGCCTGCCCTTTGTTTGCAACAGGCCCTTGGAGAGGGCATCTAACCCAGACCCAACCGGACCTGAGGACCTCCGCAGGTTATTGGGCCAGTGAGGGCCCCAGATCCAGATCCATTCAGACCGAGCAAGTGGCCCCTATCGAGTACCAGTTGATCAAATAGAAGGGGAAAAAATGGGCAGGCACCAATCCAGGAGTTTCTCCAACAACCTGAAAAGCAACATGATAACACCAGAATCCAGCGATTATGCAACAAGAAGACCTGAGCAACCTAATCCAGAAGAAGTAGAAGAAATCGACTTTAAAAGTAAATTCATGAAGACTAAGTGAATAAACAACTGTGTGATAAATGAGGACAATGACCCTCCAAATGTAAACATTTAACAAGTATACATTGCAATATGGTATCAATA
>JAQHUG010000158.1:3947557-3962156 GCA_028555095.1 Dicrostonyx torquatus
CTCCACCCTCATCCCCACACCCGTGCTTCCAACTTTTGTCTGACGATCTTGTTTGCTTCCGACTTCCAGCAAAATCTATATAAGTTTTTCTTTGGGTTCACCTTGCTATTTGGCATCTGCAGGCTTGTAAGCTATATGCTTAACGTCCTTTCTTAGGTCCACTAATGAGTGAGTGCACACCTTCTTAGACCGGGATGGAGCAGGGAGGTCTCTCATTTTTTCCTTTCCCATTTTCCTCTCCATTTGATCTGATTTCAGCTCCTCATCTACCCATAACTATCTATTCTATTTCCAGTTCGTAAGTAGATATATCCATGCTAGTCTCTTACTTTATATCTAACCTATGTAGTTCTACAGATTTTATCTGCTTTATCATTGACTTAACTGCTAATATCCAAATATAAATTCATATATATTTTATATGTCTTTTTGGGTATGGGTTACATCATTCAGAATATTTTTTATGTGTTTCATCCATTTGCCTACAAAATTCATGATTTCAGTTTTATTTAAAGGCTTAGTAATACTCTATTGTTTAAAGGTAGCATGTTTTCCATATTCATTATTCTGTTGAAGAACATCTAGGTTGTTTCTGTTTTCTGGCTATTATGAATTCATTTGTAATAAACATTGTTTAGCAAGTGTCTTTGACAGGATAAAGCATATTTTGGATGTTTGGCCAAGAGTGATATGACTGGATCTTGAGCTACTGGATCTTATTGTTCTGAGTAATCATAAATTTAATTCAGAGTAGCTATAATTTTTTTCATTTCCACCAGTAGTGGATACGTGTTCCCCTTAATCCATATCCTGTCCAGCACAAGCCACTGCTTGTCTTATTAATCTTATCATTCTGACAGGTGTAAGATGGAATCTCAAAGCAGTTTTGACCTGTATTTACCTAATGAGTAAGGATGTTGAACAGCTCTTTATGTGCTTCTCAGCAATTTGGGTGCTCTCTATTGACAATTTTGTTTAGATCAGTTCCACATATTTTAATTGGGTTGTTTTCTTGGTATTTAGATTTTTGTTTCATTAAAGATTTTGGATATCAGCCCACTATTGGATGTGCATTGGGGAAAAACTCTTTTCCTGTTTTGTAGGCTTCTCTTCTGTCTAAATGATGCTGTCCTTTGCTTTGCAGTTTTTTTAGTTTCATGAGGTAGCATTTAGCAATTGTTGATCTTAATTACTGTGCTATTCCCAACTTTCTCTTCTGAAAGTTTCATTGTGTCTGGTTTCATGTTGAGGCTTTTAAATCCATTTGTTATTGTTTCTGATAGGATGGTAATTATAGATCTTATCAGATTCTTATATATGCAGACATCTAGTTTGAATAGCATTTTTTTGCAGATTCTTTCTTTTCTCAAATGTGTATTCCCGGCTTCTTTATAAAAGTCCAGTGTCAAATTGTGTGTGGATTTATGTGAGGATCTTCAATTAAGCATGTGTGTATGTGTAACTGTCAGATGTGCTCCTCAGATTCAGGTGATTGAAGATGGGCATGGTCATTCATTAGCATAACTAGGGGAAGTAAAGCAAAGATGGAGACAATACTTTGACACCTCATAAAATAACCCTAATGCTGTCAAAATAGACTACAATGAGAAGCACGTTGGCAGTCACTCGAACACCAGAGACATTGAAAAAATATTAAATATTGAAAGGAGTGAGATAGAGGAAGCTATCAAGAAAGAAAAATGCAGGAAAACCGCAGGAGTAGATGACATTATGGTGGAGGAACTGGAGGTGGCTACAATATGCTCAGGGCTCAAGGCACATCCTAGACTCTTTGCAGCTATATGGGAACATGAAGTGGTTTCCACAAAATGGAAGCACTCATTCCTATACACAAGAAGAAGGACAATCTGGACTGCTGAAATTACAGGGGCATTAGTTTGCTGTGCCATAGCAGCAAGATCTTCTCCTCCATTTTCCTATAAATGATTAAGTGCAGAACAGAGGAAATCCAAGTAGAGGTCCGGTGAAGACAGTACACATGAGTACTATAAAAGCCTATAAAGATACCTTTGCATCACTCAAAGTCTTTGGAGAACTAAGACAATCGTAGGAGTGTTGTAGAGATGTATCCTCTCACTAATACTGTTTTTTTCCAATGCAAATGTCATCAGGGTTTTTCTTCTTTTTACTTATTTATTTTTAATTTTTTAAAAAAAGAAAACAAAGTATGTTTTTTCATTATACATACCAATCCAAGTTCCCACTCCCCCACCTCCTCCCATTCGCTAAATGTACAACTCATTCCACCCCTATGTCCTCTTCAGAAAGGGTAAGGCACATTGATTTGGGGAAGGTCCAAGGCCCTCGCTACTATATCTAGGCTGAGCAAGGTATTCCTCTAAACAGAATAGGTTCCCAAAATGTCAATACAAACAGTAGGGAATATCCTGGTGCCACTGACAGTGGCTCCTCAGTCTGCCACAGCCATGAAACTGTCAACCACATTCAGAATTAGTAGTTTGGTCCTATGCTTTTTACTTCCCAGTCTGGCTGGTGTTTGTGAGTTCCCATTAGCTCAGGTAGACTGTTTCAGTGGGTGTCCCCATCACGGTCTTTACCTCTTTGCTCATATTCTCATTCTTCCCACTCCTCAACTGGACTTTGGGAGTTCAGTCAAGTGCTCCAATGCAGGTCTCTGCTTCTGTTTCTATCAGTTGCTAGATGAAGGGTCTATGGTAATATTTAATATACTCATCATTCTGACTAGAGGGCAAAGCTAGTTTGGGCACCCTATTCTCTATTGCTTAGGTCTTAGCTGGGGTCATTCTTGTGGATTCCTGGGAATTTCTCTAGAGCCAGGTTTCTTGTTGACTTTATAATGGCTCCCTCAATCAAGATATATTTTTCCTTGCTCTCATCTCTGTCCTTCATGAAGAATATGGAGAGATCTCATAACAAAGACTTAAGAACCCTCCTGAAAGAAAATTCTAGAACAAGGAGAAACAAACACATCAAAGAGGAGTAAAAGGTAGGAAATAAGCTTAAAGCTGAAATCAATAAACTATAAACAAAAAGACAATATAATTAATCAATAAAACAAAGAGTTGGTTCTTCTGGAAAATCAAGGGATCCTGCAGAAGAGGGAGGCAAAGGTTTATAGGAGCCAGAGGGGTCAAGGGTGCCACAAGAAAAAACACAGAATAAAATAATCTGGGTTTGTGGGGGTTTACAGAGACTGAATTGACAACTGGAGAGCCTGCATGGGAAAAAGAGAGTTAAGCCCCTGGTATATGTGACAGTTGTGTGATGCTTAATGGTGGGAGCAGGGGTTGTCTCTGACACTTTTACTGTCTTTTGGGATCCTACTCTTCATACTGAGTTGCCATGTCCAGCCTTTAATACATAGGGAGGTATTTAGTCTTTCTGCAACTTGATATACCATTCTTTTTTGATATCCATGTGAGGTATGCCCTTTCCGGAACAGAAATGTATGAGTGGGTTATAGGCTGGGAACAGATGGGGATGAGGAAAGGACTTGAAGGGGATAAGGGAGGGGAAACTGCAGCTTGAATATAAAATAAATGAATAAATATGTAAATAAATTGATTAAAATGTAAACTATAGAATTAGAGCATTTTCAGTTTGTTAGAAAGTTTTCTGTTTAACTATGATTAATTCATTACTTTGTTCCACCATGGATTTTTAATGAATTGTGTATAGTATAATAACAGTTCCTTTTAAAGGTCAGGTGGTTAAATCAGTACATTTTCATACAAACTAAATATGTACTTCTAAATTTGTAATATTTTGACATCACCATCCATATGTTTACTTAATCATTGAATGAACTAGTTATTCATGTCTTTCCTCACACATAGTAAGTAAAGGTGAGGCATCTGTGTAATTCCTATCTTATTTCATTTTTAACTGACCACCCTAAGAGAAAAATGGTAAGTAAAGTACATAAAAAATGAAAATAGAAAACGACAATCAAAATATCATAAACAGGAACTACATGCCAGTTTCAAAGTTTTTTCCATGTCTGGGACAAATATTTCTTATTAAGAAGCTGGTAGCATTACAGGATGCTCATTTCCCTCTCAAATGAGGAAAATTAATCTCAGGTCACTATTAGAATTATTATCATTGAGATTTAACAGGGAAGAATGAAAAGCCAGCACAATTTATCAAATTGTTTATATAGGACAAGTGTTTTCCACAAATTCTATTTGCCTATTAAAACAGTATTTTTAAAAAGGAGCCTATGAATTTGGGGAGAAAATATGAGAAAGTTGGAAAAGGGGACAATGGAGGGATAATCAGAGGAACAGGAAGAAGGAAAATTATATAACTATACTTTACTTAAGAGAAAATCATTACTAAAAATAAATGTTAGGATTAAATGAATGCGTAAAATGAAACTTTTCATATACACAATCAAAGAAAGAGCTACTTTAACTGAACTTGTAAATTTATGCCTCATTCTGGAAGTCTTAATATAACAAATACTAAATCCTCAGTTTTAGCAAAGTTACAAGGTCGAATGGACAGAAAGAGATCTGGGTGGGAAACCTTCTTTCAAAACCTATTTACAAACTTAAGAAAATCATCAAACAAGTCAGTACTTACTGTCAAACTCTCAGAGGACTAATAAAGATAAATGAGGATAATTATTCAAAAGATGAGCAGTCAGGGTCCCATAAATCTATTGATATACTGATAAATATTTAAGATATATTGCATCAAACAAATCAAATTTCAATATAAGAATGAGACTTTAATTTTTTTATAGTTACTGGAGCCAAATGCTTTCATTTTGGTGTTGATCTAACCTGGTCAACAGGTTATAATGGCATGTATAAACAGCAATAGATTCATAACTATCACTCTAAACAAAACTCAAGTTCAAATGACTCAAAGACCTCAACACAAATACAGATAAACTGAGCCTGATAGAAGAGAAAGTGAGAAACATCTTTGAGCACACTGGTACAAGAGAAAACATTCTGAACTGATCACCAATAACTCAGGCATTAAGATAAAAAATCATAATTCAGTATGACCACTTTAAAATGGAAAGCATTTCTATTTGGAAAGCTTCTGAACCAATCTACCTCAAGATCCCGTTATATCATTCCTGTACATATATCCAAAGGACATTCTAGCCTACAAAAAGTATACTTGCTTGGCCATATTCATAGCAGCTTTATTTCTAATAACCAAAAACTGGAAACAACTTAGATTTCCCTCAACCTTAATCAAAGAAGAGATTTTTAAAAATGTGATACATTTACATAAAAAAGAATTACTCTGCTGTAAAAAACAATAACATCATGGAATTTTCAGACAAATGTATGGAACTAGAAAAAAAATTTACTAAGTGAGGTAACCCAAACCCACATAGGCAAAGAGTATTTACTTGCTTATAAGGGTATATTCATTGTAACATAAAGGATAATCATACTACAATCCACAGATCAGAGAGGATAAGTAACAATGAGAGTTCAAAGGGGGTACACATGGACCCTCTTGTTAAGGTAAAATTGATTAAATTTTGTGGGTGGAATGGTGGTAGATGGAGGTAGAAACAGGAGGGAACAGATTGGGAGGGGGCAGTGGGAGAGAATATTGGTAAAGAGGAATGTAATTGGAGGGTATTTCAGGGCAAGGTAAAAACTCAGTGTATTAGAAACTCCCAGAAATCTATGAGAATGATCATAGCAAAGCTTGCTGGCAATGGGATACAATGCCTGAACCAGCTATATTCTCTAACCAGGCAGGGCTTCCAGTGGAGGAATTTCAACACCAACCAAGTTACAAAACCTTCAACTTTCAATGTGTCCTGCTTGCAAGATGTGCTGTGGTAAAAGTCGTACAGAGGTTTTGGGAGTGGCCAACCAATGACTGATCCAATTTGAGAATCATACCACTACAAGCTCAGATCTGATACTGTTTGAGGGGCCAGGAAACAGGCTGGATATTCTAGAGACCTAGGATACATCCAAACATACCTAGACAAAAAATCAATGAAATGATTGCAAAGAGAAGAAGGATTGTAAGAGCTAGAAAGATCAAGGACACCAGAAAAAAAACAGAGCTATAAAATAAGCAGGGCTTATAGGGGTTCACAGAGACTAAAGCAACAAGCAGCATGCCTGTATGTATCTGACTTAGGTCCTCTGCATGTGTGTTATGTTTGTGTAGCTTGGTGCTCCTGTGGGACACTTAACAGGTGGGGGAGGGTCTGTTTCTGGGAATTAGCTGTCTTTGGAGACCCTAAACCTCTTACTGAAATGCCTTATTCTGCCTTAATGTGAGGGGATGTGCCTAGGCTTATTACAATGTGATATGACAAGTTTTCTTGATATTCCTGGGAGGTCAGCCCTTTTCTGAAGGAAAATGGAGGAGGAGTGGATATGGGGCAGAGAGAGGAGGTTTGGGAGAGGAGCTGAGAGGAGAGGAGAGTGTGGAAACTGTGGTCAGGTGTAATGTATGAAAGAAGACTAAAAAAATACTAAATATCCAAAATAACCCAAATAAGGACTACAGTGCTATAAGGTAGTGATATCTGAGAAAATATTCTCACATGACAGTTTTAATTGGTTTGAAAATGTTAAAACATAATCTGGAGCACAAACTCAGCAAGATTTGAGAATTATATTAATATGTTTAGGCAGAGTAAAACACATCAAAATTGCTAATCTTTTCATTGTGGAGTAGATACAATCAGTTTAAGTTTACACCTTAAAATGAAAGTTGCATCTGAGTAAGAGTACTGAATAAAGTTTCTGGAATAAATTCTGATGGTAAACAACAACAAAAGAAGAAAATGTATCTCCTAAGAAAATTATTGGACATCAACTATTGTGCAACAATAAAATTGTAAATGCAATTGTTGATAGCCTGATACTCAAAAACATATCATTTCTTAAATGATAACCAAGCTAAAATCCAGCTGACCCATAGAGATTAAGAATAGAGGAACGTACTAGGGTACATTAAAATACCTGTGAGGGGAAAAGAGAACAAATTTTATAAGTGGAAAAAAGGAGGAGTGAGGGGAGAACAGAAATATGAGGTGTGAATGGGGAGGGGAAATGATATTGGAGAAGTGAATGAGGGGAGACACAACTAGAATTGAAGAACATTTGAGTGGTGGTATGAAAACCTAGTACAATAGAAACTTCTTATAATATATGAAGGCAATCCTAATGAAGTTTTAACAATGAGGGAGATGGAACCCCTATTGGCCTTCTCTTTTTTACCAGAAAAACTTCTTGTGTCTGAACTGGATTTTATCAAAATTGAATTGCTGAATGAAAGGGTTACATAGAAATCCCATAACAACTCAGGCTGTTGCTAATACAATGAATTACTTTCCACAAAATCACCACAAGGCCATATTACTGAAGACAATACCCACACAACTCATTGAACACACAGAGGGTGATCTTGTGCCTACATAGAATCTTCACCTCCATGTTTTAATATCTACAACAAATAAAGGTACTTTGCAGAGTATAAAAAGAAAAAGGTAAAACTCAAACCAATCACAAAACCTTTGATCTACAATCTGTCCTTCCTGCAACATATTTTAGGGCCATGGTGGCACAAACCTTGGGGAAGTAATCCACCAATGTCTAGTTTGACTTGAGACTAACTTCACTTCATGAGATGGAACGCATACATGACACTGCTTAGGTCTCCAAGAGCCAGAGTCTAGATATCTCAGAGCCCTAGGTTAAAGCCAAATACTATTGGTCTTTTTTTTAAAAAAAAGTAACAATAAAATAAATTCTAATGATAGTCTATTTTACTTACAGATTGATATCTTATTCAGCCATCATCAGAGAGGCTTCCTCTTTCAACAGGTGGGTAAAAATATAGACACACACAGCCAGATATTATGCAAAGAGAGAAAGAGACTTTAAAACACGAAGTTCTAAATGGGGCATTTCCATCAAATACCCTGAGCATTCAGGAACCCCATGAAAGAGTAGACAGAATGAATAGGGGAAACAGAATGGAAAGAGTACATCAGGAGAACAATATCTTCTAAAATAAATAATGAAACGTGATATGAACTTGAGGAGATTGAAACAGCATTTACAGAGATTACACAGGTCTGTAGCAGGTCCTAGGCATATATGTTAAAGTTTTTGTTTAGTAATTTTATGGGATACCTGAATGTATAACTGAGTGGACCTCTGATTCTTACCTTCCACTGGAACTCTGTTACCTTTCCATTGGCTTGTTCTATTCAAATTCAATATCATGGTTTTCATTTTATCTTATTATATTTTATTTTGTTATATTTTTTGTTATCTTACAGAACTGTGTTATTTTTCTAATGAAAGGCCGAAAGGGATAGATTTGAATGGTACAGGAGGTGTGGGGGAACTCGGAGGAGTAATGGGATGTGAAACTGTATTCAGATTGTATTGTATGAGAAATGAATCTATGTTTAATAAAAAAGTAAAACATAAAATTCCTTAAATAAAATATAGTCCCTTTTCTTTTCACACAAATGTGTGAAATGTGTGATGAATACAAGAAGTATTTCAGAGCAGTAGCTTGAATCCACATGTATAAATTCACATACATTTATATTTCCAGATCATTTAGCCTTAGAATACCTCAGGAAATACTGAGGTATTTGTAGGAATGGTAGAATACCAATTGGTCTAGACTTGAATTCAATGTACCAGACATTATTATGAAGCAACAGAACCCATGAGAAGGTTTGTATTTCAAGTAGTTAAGATCATTGGTTTTCTCTCAGACCCGGCCTTTTCCCTTAGTTAGAGGCCTTCTATAAATAACACATGATTTTCTAGTTTGGCAAATATTTATTAACATTGTTTCCAGTTAGTATTTAAAATTAATTAATGAAGGGCATATCTGCATTGTGGGAAAATAGAACCAGAAACCAGTAAGGAAGCCCTGAGTAACTACTCTTTCTTACACTATGTAGATAATAAAGAAAATGAGTTTCTGTCATAATAGATATTCCATGAAAAGTACTTTAAACCTTAATATGGTTTAGAGATTTTAAAGTTATGGTGTATTGTATCAAGGAAGGTGTGCTTGGTAGTTTCATTCCAACTTGATTTTTGAGCCGTGTATTTTTCTCCTTTCTCCTACCTTCTTCTTCCCTGCCCTCCTACACTCTTCCATGGTACCCATGCTCCCAATTTACTCAGGAAATCTTGAGTTTTTCTACTTCCCATGTACATTAGATCCATGTGTGTCTCCCGTAGGGTCCTCTTTGTTGTCTAGGCTCTCTGGGATTGTGAATTGTAGACTGCTTATTTGGCTTTATGTCTAAAAGCCATTTATGAGTGAGTACATATGATATATGTCTTTCTGGGTCTGGGTTACCTCACTCAATAAGTTTTCTAGATTCATCCATTTGCCCACAAATTTCAAGATGGCATTATTCTTTTCTGCTGTGTACTACATTTGCTTTCTCCATTGGGTACCACATTTTCTTTGTCCATTCTTGAGTCAAGGGGCATTTAGTTTGTTTCAAGATTCTGGCTATGACGAAGAATGCTGTTATGAACATATATGAGCACACACTTTGTGGTACAATTGAATATCTTTTGGATATATACCCAAAAGTGGTATTTCTGGATCTTGAGGAAAGTTGGTTCCTAATTTTATGAGAAATCACCCATACTGAAATCCAAAGCAGCTGTACAGTTAGCACTCCCATCAGCAATGGAGGAGCATACCCTTTTGTCTACATCCTCTTCAGCAGAAGTTGTCATCAGTGTTTTGGTTATTGGCCATTTTTACAGGTGTAAGATGGAACCTCACGGTTGTTTTGATTTGCATTTCTCTGATGACTAAGGATGTTAAGCATTTCTTAAGTTTCTTTCAGCCATTTTAGATTCCTCTGTTGAGAGTTCCCTGCTTAGTTCTATATTCAATTTTTATTGGATTATTTGTTCCTTTTCTTTTTATGTCCAATTTCTTGAGTTCTTTGTATATTTTGGAGATTATCCCTGTGTCCAATGTGGGGTTGGTGAAGATCTTTACCCATCCTGTAGTCTGTTGTTTTTTTTTTCTTTTTGACCATGTCCTTTCCTTTAGAGAAGTTTCTCAGTTTCATGAAGTACTACTTATTAATTGTTTATCTCAGTGTCTGTGTGACTGGAATTATATTTATGAAGTGGTCTCTTATGCCAATGTGTTCAAGTGTACTTCCCACTTTCTCTTCTGTGAGACTCAGTATGTTTGGATTAATGTTGAGGTCTTGATACATTTGGGCTTGAGTTTTTTGCATGGCCATAGTTATGGACGTACTTTCATTCTTCTACATATTGATATCCAGTTATGCAAGCATCATTTGTTGAATATGCCTTCTTTTTTACAACTGATATTTTCTGATTGTTTGTCAAAAATCAGGTGTTCTTAGGTGTGTGGATTGATATCTGGGTTTTTGGTTCAGCTTTATTGATCCTCCTATCTGTTTTTATGCTAATACCAGGCTGTGTTCAGTAATGCAGCTCTATGGTTGATTTCAGTCATGGATTGTGATGCTTCCAGAAGTTCTTTTATTGTACAGGATTGCTTTATCTATAGTGGGTTTTCTGCTTTTCCATATGAAGTTGAGTATTATTCTTTTGAGGTCTGTGAAGATTTTTACTGGTATTTTGATGGATATTGCATTGTATTGAGAGATTGATTTTGGTAACCTTGCCATTTTTATTATGTTAATTCTATTTACCCAAGAGAATGGGAGATCTTTCTATTTTCTGGTGTCTTCTTCAATTACTTTCTTTAAAGATTTAATGTTCTTATCATACAGCTCTTCCATTTGTTTGGTTAGTGTTACTTCAAAATACTGTATGTTATTTGTGGCTATTATTGTTTCTCTGATTTTTTCTCAGCCAATTTAGCACCTGTGTAAAGGAGGAAAACAGATTTTTTTGAGTTAATCTTTATTCTGCTACACTAATGAAGGTGTTTATGAATTACAGAAGTTCCTTGGTAGAATATTGGGGGTCACTTATGTAAAGTATCATATCATCAGCAAATAGTGAGATTAACTTCTTCTTTCATGATTTGTATTCCTTTGATATCATTTTGTTTTCATATTGCTCTACTAGAACCTCAAGTACTACATTGAATAGATATGAAGAAAGTGGACAAACTTGTCTTGTTACTGATTTTAGTGGGGTGATGTTGGCTGTATTGTATTGCCATTATTATGTTTAGGTATGTTCTTTGTATCCTTGCTTTAAGACTTTATTATGAAGGGGTGTTGGATTTTGTCAGATATTTTTTTCAGCATCTAATGATATGATCATGTTTTTTTATAAGTTTATTTATGTGGTGAATTACATTGACAGATTTTCGTATGTTGAACCATCCCCTGCATCTCTGGGATGAAGCCAACTTGATCATGGTGTATGATTTCTCTAATATGTTCTTGGATCTGGTTTGCCAGTATTTTATTGAGTATTTTTGCATCAGTGTTCATGAGGGAGATTGTCTTTTAATTCACTTTATTGATAATGCCTTGGTGTGGTTTGGGAATTGAGTAATAGTATTCTCATAAAAAGAGTTTGGCAATGTTCCTTCTGTTTCTATTGTGTATAATTCTTTGCTGAAATATCCCACCTTGGGCTTTTATTGGTTGAGAGACTTTTGATGACAGTTTCTATTTCTTTAACAGTTATTGGTGTATTTAATTTGCTTATCTTTTGATGTAATTTTGTTAAGTAATATTTATCCAGAAAATTATCCATTTGCTTTATGTTTTCCAATTTTGTGGAGTACAGATTTTTGAAATATGACCCACTGAGTTTCTGGATTTCCTCCGTGTCCCTCTTTTCATTTCTGATTTTGTTAATTTGGATATTCTTTCTCTGCCTTTTGGGTAGTTTGGTAAAGCTTTGTCTATTTTGTTGGTTTTCCCAAATAAACAACTCTTTATCTCATTGATTTTTTTATATTGTGTTCTTTGTTTCTATTCTGTTCATTTCAACTCTCAGTTCGATTATTTCCTGCCATCTAGTCCTCCTGGGTAAGTTTATCCATTTTTTCGGGTGTTTTCAGGTGCTCTGTTAACTCACTAGTGTGAGATTTTCCCAACTTCCTTATATAGGCATTTAGTGACATGAAGTTTCCTCTTAATACTGCTTTCTTTGTGTCTCATAAATTTGGGTATGTTATGTGGTTATTTTCATTGAATTTTAGGAAGTCTTTTATTTTTTTCCATTTATTTCTTCCTTGATCCATTGATGATTCAAGTGAGCATTGTTTAATTTCCATGAGTTTGTGAGCTTTGTGAAATTAGTGTTGTTATTGAATTCTAATTTCAAGCCATGGTGATCTGATAATTTACATTTTTGTCCTATTTTTATTGTATCTGTAAAGGTTTGATTTGTTACCCTGTATGTGGTCAATTTTTGAGAAGGTTCCATGAGGTGTTGAAAAGAAGGTATATTCTTTTATGCTTAGATGGAATGTTCTATAGATGTCTGTTAAGCCCATTTGATTCATAACATCAGTTAGTTCCCTGATTTCTCTGCTAAATTTTTGTCTGATAGATCTGTCCTTTGGTGAAAGTGGGGTATTGAAATCTCCCACAATTATTTTGTGGGATTTAATGTGTGATTTAAGCTTTAGTAGTGTTTATTTTATAAATAAGAGTACCCTTGTATTTGGGGCATAGATGTTCAGTATTGAAATTTCTTGATTTATTTCCCCTGTGACTAATATGAAATATCCTTCTTTGTCTCTTTTGATTGATTTTATTTTGAAGTCTACATTGTTAAATATTAGGATAGCTATACCAGCTTATTTTTCAGGTCCATTTGATTGGAAAATTTTTCCCCAACCCTTTACTCTGGGGTGATGTCTGTTTTAGCTTGAGGTTTGTTTCTTGTATGCAGCACTAAGATAGATTCTGATTTCCTATTAAATCTGTTAGCCTGTGTCTTTTTATAGGTGAGCTGAGTCAATTTACATTAAGGAATGTTAATGATCAGTGATTGCTATTTCCTGTTATTTTAGCTTTTGTTGGTGGTGATGTTATTATGTGTTTTTTGTTTCTCTTCTTTGGGAGTTACTGCTGTGAGATCAGCTATTGCTTTGTTTTTGTGGATGAACTTGGGTTGGAGTTTTCTTTCTAGTACTTTGTGTAGGACTGGGTTTGTGGCTAAGTATTGGTTAAATCTGGTTCTGTCATGAAATATTTTGTTTTGTCTCTCTATGGTGATTGAAAGATTTGCTATGTATAGGACCATGGTCTCTTAATGTCTGCATAAAGCTTGACCAGGACCTTCTGGTTTTTGTTGTCTCTACTGAGAAGTTATGCTTTTTACATGTTATTTGGCCTTTTTTTCTTTGTCGCTTTAAATATTTTTTTCTTTATTCTGTGTGTTTTGATTATTATGTGGTGAGGAGACTTTCTTTCATTCCACTCTATTTGGTGTTCTGTAAACTTCTTGTATCTTCATATATATATATATGTCTTTCTTTATGTTTAGAAATTTTTCTTTTATGAATTTGTTGAATACATCTTCTGTGCTTTTGATCTGGATTTCTCCTTCTTCTATACCTATTATTCTTATGTTTGGTCTTCACATGGTATCCCATATTTCCTTGATATTTTTTATTAAGCTTTTACATTTAATGTTTTCTTTGACTGATGAGTCTATTTCCTTTGTTGTATATTCAATGCTTAAGATTCTTTCATCTATACATTCTGCTGTTTATGTTTGCATTTGTGGTTCTTCAGTGTTGTCTCATAATTTTTTATAATTCCCTCAGTTTTTGTTTTCTTTATATTTTTGTTTCAATTTGAAAGTCTGGAATCATTTCTTTCACCTGTTTGTTTCCTTTTTTGTTTTCTTTAAGGGATTTGTTGATTTCTTCCAATATTTTGTTTGCCTTTTCTTCCATTTCTTTTAGAATTTTTTATATTTCCTCTTTAAGGGCCTTAAACATTCTTTTAAAGTTTTTTATAGGTGATTTTCTTCTGTTTTATCTATATTTGGGTGTTCAAGTCCTGCTGTTTTAGGACCATTAGTTTTTGTTGTTGTCATGTTGCTCTTTGTGGTGTTGATTATGTTATTACCTTGTCTACCCATCTTTTCATCTGATTGATATAGTTGATGCTGTGTCCCTGCTGATCAATCTTCCAGGTGCCAGTGGATCCAAGGCTTAGATGGTCATTCCTTCTGGTGCCATCAAGACCATGGTTCCAGTTACCCCAGTGATTACTTGGTGATTCTGGAGGTCATTCAGCCCTCCCAGAGTTTGCTCTGCAATCTCACGGGTCATTTGGCCCTACTCCCATGGAGGTTGCTTGCTTGGGGCTGATCCCCCTGAGATTGCTGCCTTGGGCCGGCTCTGGCAGAGATAGCTGGCTTGAAATGCTCCCTTGGAAGTCACCAATTAGTGCCCCATCCCACAGAGGTATTTGGCTTGGACCTGTTCCATCAGGGTTGACTACCAAGTACTTGCTTTTGTGGAGGTCATTGCCTCAGGCTTGCTCCTGCTAAGGCTACTGGCTAAGGAATACTCCCACAGATGTCTCTAACTTGGGCCTGTTCTCACAGAAGTCCCCGGTTTGGGTCCAGTCACACAGAGGTATCTAGCTCAGGCCTGCTCCCTTAGT
>JAQHUG010000158.1:4000754-4022793 GCA_028555095.1 Dicrostonyx torquatus
ATATATATATATATATATATATATATATATATAATTTTACAAACAGCAAAGTGTTCATCAGGTCCAGAAAGTATAAAAGGAAAGAAATGCAGAACTTCAGATGCAAGAATGTCCCTTATTACACCCTTACTACAATCTCCAGAATGTCTTTATTCTAGTCTGGACACTTACGCATCATTTTGTGCTATCACATTGGGATAAAGATGAGGAAAAATTTATAGAGAAAATAAGTGCTAGTGTTATGGCTTTGCAGTTAGAAAATGCCAAGTAGCAAGTCATGTTCTTAGTGCAAAAGGACATGTGTTTTCTAAAATAGGAATTCTAATCCCATTGTGCTTCTCTCTGTATGAATTTAACCTTTAGAATTAGAAGGTTTGAACTCCTCGAAATGAACTAATGCTTTGTGTAAACTACACAAAACAGATGGGATAGTATTCTAAGACGCACATTTAAATATAAAGACCATTTCTGTACCTACAAAAGCTGATGTATTACCTCAAAGGATAAAACCAAGTTTAACAAACCAAATGATGCTACCATAAGGTCTGGCACTAATTCCCAGCAGACTAGTATTTTTTTTGATTTCCAAATGTTCACATTATTACAATACTAAAAGGTGGTATGCATTGGATGTAATTTTAAAATTTTCTGAGAGTTAAAGATAGATCTTTATAGCACTATAAAATTGGACTTAAATGTTTCATTCCCAGGTTATTTAAAGTTTTCTTCATAGTTTTCATTTCTGATGATTAACGATGAAAAAACAGGAGCTATTTAAAACACTATTAGTAATTTTTTAAATATTATATTTTTAAAAACTTTAGTTGAAAATATTGTTTCCTGACATAATTATAATTTTAAAATATATTTTAGTGACATTTGTTTTCTAAAATACTTTCTAAAGAAAAGTACTTTCATAATTATTCAAAATTCTCAGCTATTGGAGAAATGTATGTTTAAAAATTTCCAACTTTTGGCAAGCAGCAGACATTGTCTTTAAAAGTATTACTTGAAGCTCTTAGTGAAGCAGTTTTAGCAGTGGTAGAAAACAGGCAATATTAAAACAAAAGCTTTAAAAGTTTGTGTTATGTTTTTCCTCACAGAAGGGTAATGTTGAGCAAATAAAAGAAATATAGTCTCTTCCCTTATTGCAACAAACATCAATAAAATATCAAGTAACAAGAATTAGGGTAAGGAAGTGAAAGACCACAATGTGTTTCAGAGTCACAAGCAATGTGACATCCATGCAATTGCAAATACTGCCTTGTCTTTAATTCCATTTCCTCTTTTTTAACAACATGAATCATGTACTGAAAGAAGACAAACTATGAGGCAATGACAGTACAATCGCATATGTACTGTTTGGGCTGCTTTCTAAATCAAGGAAAACCTATTTCATTATACAAATCAAAGTGGTGGATGCACAGAGATTATTTTCTTAACATTTCTTTTGTTTTTGGTTTTATTTTTCATTTAATTAAAATATAATTACATCATTCTCTTAACTTTCTCATGTCTCTCTTCTCCCTCTAACCTTTTCTGTGCCCCAACTCCTTCTCAAATTTATGGTTTCTTATTTTTACTATTGCTACATACTTATACGTTAATAAATACAAATAGGTAATTTAATATATGAATATATATTTAGGACTGATTACTTCAAATTAGATAACCACTATATAAGTATTCGTACTGGGGGAGGATTAAGTCTCTCCTTCTAAGCAGTTTTAATTACCTGTAGTTCTTCAAATAGGTTGTGATTTCCCCAAGGTAAGTTATTCATGTCTTGTGTAAAAACAGCCAAATTTTTGAGATTTTAGGTTTAAGTTCATTTTTTTTTAATTTAGAAGATGCAATTCTGTAACAGACCTCTTCATTCTCTTGCTTTTACAATCTTTCTGCCTCCTCTTCTTCATTGGTCAATAGGCCTAGGGCTCTGGGATTTATCATTTGTGGCTGAAGTTTAGCTTTCACTAAAGATCTCTATTTTCTAAAAGAAATAAAGAAACTTCTCTGATGAACTCTAGGGACTACACATATAAAGTTATACATACATGTATACATATATACATACATACAAAAAGATAAGTATTTAAAATGCATTTAGCAATGATACTGGGCTGGGAAAGTGACAACAGTAGGTTTCCTCTGAAATCTATAACCTAAGAAGCCATCACGGAGCAGGTTTGTAGTACCAAGCATGATTCCTCTCCAGTTGCCTGGGTTATAAAACCAATTAGACCAGCTATTGCCAAGACATAACTGCCACCATTGTGCTTTTAGGGATTACTGCATCTCCCTATTTAGTTCTGGAAAATGTGCTCAGAAATTAAAAATTCCTGGTTGACTTCAAAGTCAGAAACCCTCCTGATTCTGCAACTAAAGTGCTCAGTCTCTAGCCTTGTGCTACCATGCCTGACTGCAAATGTATTTAAGACAAATTTTATGCTTCATTTAGAAGTTTGAAAATTTAATGCTGCAGTAGTGTCTCACAATACAAATACTAGCCTTTATCCAAACTTACTGAAGCCTTTTAGAAAAATGCAAGCTCTCATATTATGTACTTAAAAATTATACCTAATAATCTTTTTCTCCACACTACTTATTCTACTAGTAGCATATTAACACTGTTACTTAATAATAGTAAAAAAACAAGTGATAAAGGGAATATAGAATTTTGAGTCAAAAAAACCTGACTGATACCTTCATTACTGTAAGAGTAATGAAGTTATTAACTCTATAAGTTTAAGAAGCAGGAGAAGATTCTGAAGAGATGGCTTGGTGTGTGTGTGTCTGTGTATATATATATCGTATTGCTTTTGCAGAGGATCTGAGATTGTTTTCTGGAGCCCATGTCGTAGGGCAGAATCATTTATAATTGAAGTTCCAGGCAATCAATTGCCATATTCTGACCTCCATGGGTATCAGACACATACATGATACATATACAACCATGCAGGCAATAGGCTTATACAAGTAGAATAAAATTGAAAAAAACATTTTAAAGTATCAGAGAAAGCCAGTAGTGGTGGGATATGTCTTCACGGACAGCATTATCAACTCAGTGGTAGGTGATGCTCTGTGAATTCCAGCTTATCAGCGGCTACCTAGTAAAATTTTATCTTACAAAATTTACACAAATACACACACACACAGACACACAGACACACACACACACACACACACACACATATATATATATATATATATATATATATATATATATATATATGAAATTGGGATAAGAAGTCATAAACCTAATGCCACAATTTTAATCATATATATATGATTAAATATATATATATATTAAATAATATATATATTATTGGGTGCAGTAAGTTCATAAACCAAGACTGACACGCTGATGTGGGATTTTCCTCTGTATGCTATTATTACCATTAATGAATAAAAACTGCTTTGGACCTACAGCAGGGCAGAACTTGGGTAGGTGAGGAAAACTAAGTTGAATATTGAGAGAAAGGAGGTCGAATCAAGAGAGAATCCATGTAGCCATTCCTGAGACAGATGCTGGGAATTTACCTGGTAAGCCATTGCCACATGGTGATATGTAGATTAATAGAAATGGGTTAAATTAATATGAAAGAGCCAATTAGAAGCTAGAGCTAATGGGCCAAGCAGTGATTTAATTAATACAGTTTCTTTTTTTTATAGAAAAGTAAGATATATTTTTTCTGTAGAGTAGTGACCACTGAACACAGGGAATATATTATAAGCTTCCTAGTGTAGGCCTGAAACTAAAGAAAGAAAGTGAGTAAAATATACATATGTTTATTATAAGCTTTAAATTAAGAATTAGGCATAAAAGATAAATTATAAACAATATTTATAATGCATTAAGTATCTTATGGAGATGGTTTATGTGTGGACAAATAATGGAGTATGTTATATGTAAATAGCACACACTGTATTAAGGGCAATTAAACACTAACACAATTCAGTATCTGAAGGAATTCTGGAATCAGTTTCCTGTGGATATCAATGGATGCTTCACCTTCTCTTCTTGTGATGATATGGACAGAGGGAATGCCTCTATAGTAAGATGTTATTACAATAGCAATGAACTATTATGCAGAGTTCCTTGCACATAATCTCTAAAATGGTATGAAATTCATCTGATTTCAAGACAGCTACCAAGAAGTTAACTACCAGGTATCCCATAGACTAGAAAAATGGATGATTCACACACCATGTGGGACAAAGTTGAGCAGAGTAAAATCTAATCATCTCAAATATTGTTCACTTTAAGTTTTTACAAACTGTTTCCTTTTATAATTAATAATGTTGGCCAATAGATGAATATCAAAAATCATATAACCTTAGAAAGCAAAAAGATCTGAAAGGGAGTTAGTTATATATTTTAGTTCAGAATTATGCTTCAGTTAGTTTATTGTACAGTTTGGGAAGGTTTTATGTCTTAGTCCACATGGGCTCTTCTCAAAAGATGCCACAGGCTAGTTTTCATAAGAACAAAAATCTGTTTTCACAGTTCTACAGATTGGGAAGATCAAGATCGAAGAGGAAGTAGACTTAGTGACTGGTGAGTTTCTAATTTCTGCCCCTGAGTTGGTGCCTTGCTGAAGTGTCCTCCAGAGGCAACAAACATGAAAGCAAGGACAGAAGGATAAAGAGGGCCTATGTTAGCTCCCTCTAGCTCTGTTACAGGACTAAATGATACCCTCTTGAAGGCTAGGATCCCAAGACTTAACCACTTCCCCAAAATGAACCTTCTCTTATGCCCAGGCAACTGAGAGTACGTTCAGTGAGAATTTTGGGAATGACATGCATTTAATCCGGGGACCTACAATAACCTATGTCTGAGGTTGCTTTGTATGCAGTGCTGGGTAGAAAGCTCTAAAGGAGATAGAAGGGAACAAGCCTATTTTCATCCCAAAACTTTCAGAATGAAATCATCCATTCTATGAAATCACTAAATTAATGCAATTTCTTCTCTATAAAGGGAACTAATAGTACCTTGTCATGGTGAAATATAAAAGTTATTAATATATACTGTCTGACATGGGTGTCTCCTATAGTAAGCAGTAAATAATTACTAGCATTCTTTATGTTCTGGCACTGGAGCAGATGCCATGTTTCTCCAGCCCAAGATGGACTTTGATTAGAATCTTCCCAGTAAGCTATGACCATGTGGTGATACACAGATTACTAGATATGGGTTACACTAATATGTATAAGAGGTTAAAACTAATGGGCCAGGCAGTATTTAAATGAATACAGTTTGTGCATAATTATTCCAGGTATAAGGTAGCCAGGGCCAAAAGCAGGCCCAAGGCCAGGAGCCAGGTACCAGGGAATGCAGCCCCCACAGCCTGCTCCTCCTCATTACTACAATTGATAAGAATGATCAAGTGGTAAAATCACACAACTTTGCAAATACATAGAAAGCATGTCAATGACTGAAATTTATTCCATTGCTACACTCTTTATTTTATTTCTTGATTTAACTTTAAAAAAAAACAAATTATCTTTTTTCATTATACATACCAATTTAAATTCTCACTCACTCCCATCCTCCCATTCCCTCCACATTAGCCCCACTCTTCTGAGTGAGTAAGGTACATTGCTCTGGGGAAAGTCCAAGGCTCTCCCTATTATATCTAGGCTGAGCAAGGTATCCCTCGAAGGACAATGGGTTCCAAAAAGTCAGTACAAGCAGTAGGGATAAATCCCGACATCACTGCCAGTAGCCCTGCAGTCTTCCCCAGCCATGCAAATGTCAACCACATTCAGAGGGAGTAGCTTGATCCTATGTTTCTTCCTCCCAATGAGGCTTGTGTTGGTGAGATCCCATTAACTAAGGTAGACTGCTTCAGTGGGTGTACCCATCATGGTCTTGACCTCTTTGCTCATATTCTCATTCCTCCTACTCTTCAACTGGGCTTTGTGAGCTCAGTCCAGTACTCTGATGCAGGTCTCTGCCTCTATTTCTATCAGTTGCCCAATGAAGGTTCTATGGTGATGTTTAATATATTCCTCAGTCTGAATAAAGGGCAAGGCAAGTTCAGGTACCCTCTCCTCTATTATTTATGGTCTTAGCTGGGGTCATCCTTGTGGATTCCTGGGAATTTCTCTAGTTCCAGGTTTCTTGCTAACCCCATAATGGCTATCTCAATCAAGATATCTCTTTCCTTGCTCTGATTTCTGTCCTTCTTCCATCTCGACTATCCCATTCCCTCAAGTTCTTCTCACCCCTCCCACTTCCCCCTCCTCTTCTACTTCCACTTGCCCTAATCCCTCCATCCCTATACTCCCAATTTTGTCAGGTCATCTTGTATATTTTGACTTTCTTGGTGGATCTCTATATGTTTTGCTTAGGGGTCACTCTGTTACTTAGCTTCTCTAGAATCATGAAATATAGGCTCAATATCCTTTGTTTATGGCTAGTGTCCACTTATGCATGAGGACATACCATATTCATCTTTTGGGGTCTGGGTTACCTCATTCAGGATGGTGTTTTCTAGTTCCTTCCATTTGCGTGCAAAATTCAAGATTTCATTGTTTTTTTTTATCACTGAGTAGTACTCTATGTGTAAATATGCACATTTTCTTTATTCATTATTAGGTGGAGGGGCATCTAGGTTGTGTCCAGGTTCTGACTATTAGAAATAATGCGGTTATGAATATCATTGAACAAATAACTTTGTAGCATGACTGAGCTTATTTTAAGTGTAGGCCCAAGAATGTTATTGCTGTATCCTGAGGTAGGTTGATTCCCAATTTTCTAAGAAACCACCATACTGATTTCCATATTGGCTGAACATGTTTGCATTCTCACTGGCAATAGATGAGTGTTACCCTTACTCCACATCCTCTCCAGCATAAGCTATCATTGGTGTTTTTTTTTATCTTAGCCATTCAGACAGGTGTAAGATGGTATCTCAGAGTTGTTTTGATTTGCATTTTCCTGATGGCTAAGTATGTTGTACATTTCCTTAAGTGTCTTTTGAACATTTCAACATTCTTGTGTTGATAATTTCTTTTTAGTTTTGTACCCCATTTTATAATTGGATTATTTAAAATTTTGATGTCTAATTTCTTAAGTTCTTTATATATTTTGCAGATCAGTCCTTTGTCTGATATGGGGTTAGTGAAGCACTTTTCCCATTCAGTAAGCTGCTTTTTTTTGTCTTATAGACTGTATCCTTTGCTATAAAGAAGACTTTCAGTTTCAGGAAGTCCCATTTATTTATTGTTGCTCTCAGTGTCTGTGCTACTGGGGTTATATTGAAGAAGTTGTCTCCTGTGCCCTTGCATTGAAGGCTACTTCCCACTTTCTCTTCTATCAGGTTCAGTGTGGTCAGATTTATATTGAGGTCTTTAGTCCATTTGGACTTGTGTTTTGTGCATGGTGATAGATATGGTTCTATTTTCATTCTTCTACATGTTGATATCCAATTATGCTAGCATCATTTGTTAAAGATGCTTTCTTTTTTCCATTGTATCATTTTAGAATTTTTTTCAAAGATCAGGTGTTCATAGGTGTGTGAATTAATATCCATGTCTTCAATCAATTCCATTGACCAACATCTCTGTTTTTACTCTGTTTTCTTTAATGTAGCTTTGTTATAGAGCTTGATGTCAGGGATGGTGATGCCTCTGGAAGTTCCTTTATTTTACAGGATTGTTTTTGCTATCCTAGGTTTTTAGTTTTTCCATATGAAGTTTATTGTTGTTCTTTCATGGCCTGGAAAGAATTGTGTTGGGATCTTGATGGGGACTGCATTGAATGTTTAGATTGCTTTTGGTAGGATTGCCATTTTTACTATGTTGATTCTACCTGTCCACGAACATGGGAGATCAATCAATTTTCTAGTATCTTCTTCAAATTTTTTCTTCAAAAACTTAAAGTTCTTGTCAAATAGATCTTTCACTTCTTTGGTTAGTGTTATCCCATAATATTTTATGTTATTTGTAGCTATTGTAAAAGGTGATGTTTCTCTGATTTCTTTCTCAGCTTCTTAATCATTTGTGTACAGAGGGTTACTGATTTATTTGAACTGACATTAAATACTCTCACATTACTCAATCTATTTACCAGGTGTAGAAGTTTTCTGGTAGAGTCTATGGGGTCACTTGTATATACAATCATATTGACTGCAAAGAACAAATGTTTGATTTCTTCCTTTCCAATTTGAGTCCACTTGATCTCCTATTATGTCTTATTTTCTATAGCCTGAACTTTAAGAACTATTTTGAAGAATTATGGAGAGACGGAACAGTCTTGTCTTGTTCTTGATTTTAGTAAAATCACTTTGAATTTCTCTCAATTTCATTTGATATTGGATGCCGGCTTGCTATGTGTTGCTTTTATTATGTTTAGATATGCTTTTTGTATCCCTGATCTCTCCAAGCCCTTTATCATGAAGGGATGTTTGATTTTGCTGAATGCTTTTTTAGCATCTAATGAGATGATCATATTTTTCTTTCATTTTATTTATATGATGGATTACATTGATAGATTTTTGTATGTTGAACCATCCCTGAATCTCTGGGATGAAGCCAACTTGTTCATGATGTATGATTATTTTTGGATATGATTTTGGATTTAGTTTGACAGTTTTTTTAAATTATTTTTGCATCTATGATCATGAGTGAAATTGGTCTGCAATTTTCTTTCTTCATTAAGTCTTTGTGTGGTTTTGGTATCAGGGTGACTCCAACCTCATAAATAGAGTTTGGCATTGTTTCTTTTGCTTCTATTATGTGGAACATTTGAGGAACATGGATAGTACCTCAGAAAGCCTACAAAATCATGTAAATTGAACAGTGAACTACTGAATCACTCCTAAGTCAAGGAAAAAATAATGAAAGAAATTAAATACTTCTTAGAATTCAAAGAAAATGAAGGCACAACATACCCTTACCTATGGGACACATGAAAGCAGTGCTAAGAGGAAAATTCATAGCACTAAGTGCCCACATAAAGAAAAGAGAGACAGCTCAGAACATTTACAGAGCTACACACATGAAAGCTCTAGAACAAAATGAAGCAGACTTACGCAGGAGGAGTAGAAGACAGGAAATAATCGAATGGAGGTTGAAATCAACAAAATAGAAACAAAGAAAACAACACAAAAATCAATGAAACAAAGAGCTGGTTCTTTGAGAAAATCAACAATATAGAAAAACCCTTATCCAAACTAATCAAAAGACAGAGGGAGAACATCCAAATTAGCAGAGTCAGAAAGGAAAAGGGGGAGATAACAAGAGAGAGTGAGTCAATTCATAGAATCATTAGGTCATGCTACAAAAACCTGTACTCTACAAAATTCAAAAATGTAAAAGAAATGGACAATTTTCTAGATAGATACCATATGCCAAAATTAAATCAAGACCAGGTAAACAAATTAAATAGACCTATAAACTTCATGGAAATAGAAGCTGTGATCAAAAAAACCTCCCAAACCACCCACCCCAAAATATGGCCAGGGCTGGATTGTTTTAGCGCAGAATTCTATAACTCTTGCACAAGTGTTCTGAAACTCCTTCCAACTAAAAGCAATCTTATTTTTGATTAACATGAAGAATCTGAATTTTCTAATTTGTTTAATTTCTAAATGGCTTTAATTATTTTGAAGGTTCAAGTATGTAATGTTCCTTCTTATCTATTTCTAACTCTAATTCTGTAAGCACCTTGTAGAAATTATAAAATGTATTTATATATTTCAAATCTTTGCATTTTCCTCATTAATTGAAACTCTGAAATGCTTATATTTTGTAGAAATGTTCCAAAATAACTCTAGAGAGCAACCTTTTGATTGGAATATACATATACGTTTCTTAATATATTCTTGCTCAAAATTAGCCATAAATGGTACTTCTGCACATTGGAGTCAACTCTTAACATGGTTTTATCTCCATATGTGAATCTCATATCTTTAGAAGAAAAGTAGATTAAATTTGAACAAAAATAATTTAAATTTTTATTAATGGAGGACCTTTCTTTGAAAATTCAAATTATTATAAATACTGACTACATACTATGGATCATAACAGTTATAACTTCCCTTCCAACAGACCACAATTACTTTTAGGCATGCTTCTGAATTACTTGTGACAGTACATTAACATGCATAAAATTATAAATATTTATTGTTAGCTTTACTAGTAATATCAGAAGATAACATTTAAGAATTTTTTATATCAATTATATTTAATTACATGGTAAATAAATTCTAACCACTTCAATATTTTATACTTAGCTTGTAAACATTTATATAGTATGTATTTAGACTTTAATCATTTACATATTTCACATTGTATAATCTGTCAGTAAATACTTTGGAAAAAGCATTTCTTTAATTTCCAGTGCACAATTTATTATTTTCTGATTGTGAAATCAAATATAAACTTGTAAGGAATTTTCATAATCAAACCAGAAATTCAACTTATTGATCTTTATATTTGTGTTCATTGTGTTTATTGCTTCTTATAGAAACTTAATTTGTAATGTTTAATTATATTGTGTCACTTAAATTTGAAAATGCAATGCTAGATTCTGAAAATAATATCTCATATTGTAGAAATAATGTTTAATATCAGCTTTTGTATATTTTGGAATTATTAATGTTATACTTTAAAGCTGAAACCAAATTCCTATTTCTGGGAATAACTTTCCATGTTTTTAGCATTCAAGAATAACTTTACATTTGATCAATGGGAGAGATATATTTGTATGAGATAACACAAACCATAAATTACCATATTTGTTTAGGCAACCAGGACCAAGGAAAGTTATTTATAGCTACAGATTAATCAGTAATAACATTTTTAATGTGTCTGAACATTTGCTTAATATTGTTGGTCTGGGTTGCCATGAAATTTTTATTGCATATAAGAAGTGCAAGTAGTTTTCTAAGATACAAACTATTGCTTCCTAGAGAGTAGAGCACCTTATGAACATGTTTTTAATAGGACTTCTTTTTCTGGTGATGGCAATAATACAGGTGTGCACTCCGCATCTTCTGCCATAAGCCAGGCACTTTTGAATGTTACAGATGTCTCATTCTAGAAAAAAAAATTCAACTGATTTTAAAAGTAGACTATACCCAATTAAAATGCAGATATTCCCCTGTTTAAGAATTGAACATGGTGGTACATAATAGAATAAATGGTTTCTATTAGACATAGAATAAGCAGGTAATTTAGCAATCCCATGTGGGGGAGTCATATACATTCTTTATATAGGATACCACAATGAAAAATCTTTTAAGTAGAGCTCATGTTGTATAAGAAAATTTTTTCAGGAGCCAAGGGTCAATTATAGGTTGATAAAAATTTAATTGGCAATATTTTGATGTTTAGTAATGTTATGTCATCAAGTTTGCAATTTCCATAAGTGATTAATAGTAGTGCATTTCATAGCACATTATACACTGAAGAGGCCTGAAACAAAATAGGTCAAATTATATATGTATTTAATATATAAGCAATCTTTCAACAATTAAAAGGTAAGAGTTTTTAATATAAAACTCACAAACTATTAAGATAAAATTTCTAAATATTTTCTAATAATTCTGGCATACTAGTTTCATTTTCAGAAATCCTCAATCTGTATTCTTCTTTACACTAACTTTACATTAAGGAGTTATAAGTATGATCTGGTAATATAATGTGAATCTAGTCAATACTTGAACATGTAAGCTCTTTCCCTATTCTGGTGGTGTTCTCCACTTCATCCTTCAGTGTCTTATTAAAGTTTTCCCTCTAGTGTTCTCTCACTTCCTTTGTTTTTTATATGTGGCTCTAATGATTATTATTGTTTCCCCGATTTATTTATCAGCATGCTTGACATTTGTATATAAGAAAGCATTGGTTCTTATGTCTTTGTCAGTTTGACCATGTGCCATTTTGCTGAAAGTATTCATCATCTTTAAGAGATATATCGGTGGAGTATCAAGTTCTCCTACTTGTTGAATCATATCATATAAATAAAATGATATTTTAAGTTTTATCCCACATTCTTGAACAGTGATGCTCCTAGAAGATATGAGAAATAAATTAAAATTTCAGAAGAAGACATAAATTTCCTCTTTTTGAGTAGATAAACTCCAGAGACACCCGAAACAATATAAGCTATTGTCATTGCTCCCAGTTGACCACCATAACTAGATAATAAGAGTCCATTGATGAAGACACCATACATTTTGGTTGAAGAATACACATAAATCATACCTGAATTGTCTTGGAAACTCTCCTGATGCCCATGTTTCATAATGATGGAAGGTGCTAGAAAGGCCACAGAGGAAGAAAAGTCACCAGTAGTTTTATTCATTGCTGCCCTCTGCAAGTTATAATGCTAATTTGCTATGCAAGATACTCCCACTGTTTCAATAATAACAAAAACATTTATGGTGGCAACAAACCTTTCTTTTGACTAAATCTGAGACCTCCTCCTCAGGAGGGATTTCATGCCTATAACTGTAAAAATTGGTCAAATTTCATGGCTACCAAATCACATACATTATGTGGGGGTACCTATTGACATCTGATGTCTATTCCTAGTTGCCAACTTGATCCCATCTGGAATTAAGTAAAACTCAAGCAGACAATTACAATTTTGAGGGAATTTTCTTAATTAAATCATTTGATATGGGAAGATCTAACTTTAATCCAAAACTTTGAAGCTGGATGATTCACCTTCAGCTTGGGCCACACCTTCCCGTGGCAACTTATATAAAGGATATGAAAGGAGGAAGATTTGGCTGATTGCCCAATTGCCCTTACTCTCTCTGGGTCCCCAACAATGACACCCCATTGTCAGCAGGAAGTAGTCATAGATGATTATTTCAGCCCTCATAATTTCTTTATTATCAACAAGAAGACTGGGATATTGTGTCACACACCATCACCAGCAGTCCTCAGTCCCTGACTGTTACACGGTATGGCTAGTTTAACTACCCCTTGCAATAAATTTTTCATCCCAGGGACTCATCTGTCTTTACCTGTATAATTCAACTATTTTGGTTGTCAGACCTTTTGGCCTCCACTTTACCTATCTCACATATTGTTCTGACTCTCCACCTCTTCTCCCACTCCCTTCTCCCTTTTCTTTTCATGTCATGGCTCAATCTGGTAATGTTCACTCTAAATTTTCCCAGATGTCCCTGCTTCTGACTATTCTCTTGCTCCTTTCTACCACAATTATCAACTCCACCATACCTAAAAGAAGTCACGTCTTTCCCTTTTACTCCTTTTTTATTTATCTGGTTCTGAAACCCGGGACCAGTCATGCCCTTTCCTTTTTTTCTTCTTTTTTTTCTATCAGTGATAATAGTCATAGTTATATAAGTAAATGCTAGATTGATAGTTGTGAGAGACCCAGGGAGTAGAAAATAAGAGATTTTGTGCTATAGTCATTATATACTTTCTATGGTATAAGACGGACAAGTTCAAGAGCAGTGCTGTGTGACTCTGTACTGATAGAAAATAATATTGTACTGTGTACTGAAATATGTCCTAACATGATTGATACCTTGTTGGTGTTGTTAAACATTCGTAGTATAAAACAAAATTAACTCTTATAAAAACAGATGAAGCCTTTGTGTAATACTGGCTTAAATGTCAAATAATTCTGCTTCTCTATATGATTTTCTATATATGTATTGAATCAATTCTCATGTGAAATCCAAAGGACAGTCTAGCAGTATATTACTGAGAGTGAAAGAAAGCAATACCTGTGTGAAAGGACTAAGATGAAGAACAGAAATCTTGAAAAACCAGGAATATAGAAATACTATTAGGGGAACAAAAAAGAAAATAGGTATGCTTTTTTCAAGTGATATTAAAGAATAGCATGTCTATCTGAGGAGATGATGGGAATAAAGAAGGAGACTTTAAAATTAATTGATAATACTGGGAATGATTTAGTATACTCCATAAACAGACTCTCACTTCTAGATCCAACTCTATAATGGAATGAGTTTGTAATGTGACAACTTGCCGTGCAATCACAGGTTTATGTGAAAATAAAAATAGCTTTGCAAGGGAAAAACTTCATCCTAATTTTACTCCTTTCTCAAGAAAATATTCATCAACTATATCACTTAGTGTCATTTATGGTAATTTTGTTCTTTTTATCAATATAAATATATTGAAAATAAATGTTTTTCAAAGAATATATTTTGATCATCATGATTCTTTCTCCCCAAATCTTCCCAGACTCTCAACCTCCCCACCCAATGAATTCCACACCCCTCTTACTTTATCTCTTCCTTCCTTCCTCTGTCCCTCTATCCCTTCCTCCTTCTCTCACTCCCTCCTTTCATTCTTTCTTTCTTTTCACTCTTAAGAAAACATATGGGCAAATAAAAATAAGAATCAAATCAGAATATAAATGAAACACACACATACACAAATGGAAAGCCCCCAAAACAAAGAAAATCCATAAAAATGCAAAATAACAAAACACACAATCAAAAGGCTAGTAAGTGAAAAACTGCAAAACAACACAATATGAGCCAAAAATACACAAAATGCCATTAAGTTTGTTTTGCTGATCATCCCCTGGCTTGGGTACAGATCCTAATCTAACCATGGCTAATATAACCAGTGACTCTCCATTAGAGAAAACTAGTTTTTCACTTGTAAGCAGATGTCAATTGAAGACATCTTCTTGGTTAATGATGGGAACTCATGTCCACTTCTCACTGCTGGGACCCAGTCTGACTTGAATGTATGGAGGCTGCATGCTTTCTGACATATTCTCTGTGAATTGTATGTGCATATATACTGTTAAGTATGGCTGACAATGTTTCATTTCTGCAATTCATCTGTACTGCCTCTTACAATTTTTTTGAAACCCTTTTCCATATAGCTATCACAACCCCGATAGAAACACCTGTTTAGGGCTGGGTATCCAAAGTCTTCCATTCTCTGCACATATCCAGCTTATGGGTCTTTGTGTTATGTCTCAGTTACTGCAAGAGTGAGCCTTTTTTGTAACAATTGAATAATCTACTTAATTATGGGTATAGCAAAGGTGATTTAGAGTCATTTGTGGTTATATTCATTTATTAGAACAATAGTATCTGATTTTCCCCAAGATCATATGCAGAGAGCTGTGGGAATGTACTGAAGTGTCAACTAGTGTTTAACAAGTCAAACCAACAGACATGTGATTCCTCATGGGAAAGTCCCACCTGACAAAGCTGTGTGATCATTGGATGTAGATAGCTGTCTCTGACTGTAGTTTTTCTCATACCCCACTTCATTTTTTCCCTAAGAATAGATTTGGTTGTATTACTACTGCTTGTGTGTTTATCTTATGTAAATATTTCATCTCTAGGGCACACATATCACTATGGGTGGTCAGAAAGATGGCCAAAAGATGGCTGGGAAGATGGACAAATAATTCGCAGTCACAAAGACAGACTTTTATACAGACAGCTAATGTTAGACTCCAGAGCAAATTCAAAAAGACCAGTTGTCCCTGGAGACAAATACCTGGTTGTCCATAGAAACAAATATATGAGGTCATTTTCCCAGGTGTTGCTTTGCTGACTCAAGGTCAGAGTAGAAGCGATTTTCTGAGTAATTTACTTCATGCATGTAGTCCCAGTCTCAGACTAAAACTTCCATCAATTGTTTACTGTCTGTGAACTCTCCCCAACTTAGAGCTAAGCACAAGGTTCAGTAAGATATTACTAGGCTAAGAAAACTGTGACTTATCTTGTGTTATAAGAATGAATTGGGCCCTGAAAATGTAACTTAAAATTGTACAAAGTTTGGCTGTGGAAAGAGAAGTGAGGAGGTAGAGAGAAAAAGAGAGAAGCAGTGAAGAAGAGCAGAGCAGTGGCAGTATGGAGAGAGAGAGAGAGAGAGAGAGAGAGAGAGAGAGAGAGAGAGAGAGAGAGAATAGGAAGGGTGTAGAGAGAGATGTGGAGGCAGAAGAAAGTGAATTAGATGCTGCTGAATAGGGCAATTGGAGCAGAGATGTAGAGCTAATTAGGAAGCTATGTAGAGGAGCAAGAGAGATATTTCAAAGAGGACTTTTCCAAGGTATAGTAAAGAGAAAGTGACCATCAAAAAGCATCTGTGTTTCCTTTTTCCCTCTCAGATAGAAAAAGTATAACCTTTAGATTGGTAAGAAAATTTTCAAAGCCATTGCCACATTTGTACATTTGTGGATTTTTTTACATACCCTGGTATTAACTGGAGCCTGATACCCCCAAGTCAGCTTTAACCATAGCCTATCTAGTCTTAGATTTTGGCTATCCAATCATTGGTTACACTCATGTTGTGGAGTGAGCCTTAAATCCAATTGGATGGTGATTGGTTACTCCTACATTTGTTCTAGTATTTCAACATCATATAATGTATGCAAGTGACTGCTATAAACCCCAGTGTTTATATCTGTGTTGGTAATTGACTTTATTTATATTCTAGTAGCATACAGAGTATCTTCCAGTAAAGATGCAGAATCTAGGCTGGCACCAGTTCAACTTCTCTGTATGCAATGAGATATATAAAAGTAGTCTTCAGCTGTAGGCTCTTACTATCAGTCTGTGGAAAGCAATGACAGATGTGGCAATGGACTGAGATATTTGGGGCTCCATGGGGCCCCAAATTTTTCCTTGCACTGGAGGCTGCACTTGCTCATAAAAGGAATCTTGTTGAGGGATTGTCTCCCCCATAATTTAAAAACTCCATTTAGATTCCTTTTACATATATGTACATTTTTATTAAAATACAGTAGTAGTAGCTTCCCACATGAACCCTCAATTCACCCTCAGTATTCATTACTTCTCTTCATAATACCTCTTTAACCTTTACTTCTTTCCCATCTCCATTTAAACTTCACACGCTTGTCTTCACTGTCTTTCTATAACTGTATATTTTATATTATGTTCTTGGGAGATCCTCATCTATCCCCTAGCCCCTTACCCTATATCTAACCTCTATGGTTCAACAGATGGTAGCATATTTATTTAAGTCTTAAAGTTACCATAACCATATAAGAACAATGATGTAACATTTGTCTTTTGTAATTTGAATGATTTCTCTTTTCTATTTTATCCATTTAACAAAGAATTTTATGATTTTATTTCCATGAGTTGAATAATACACCATCGTGTAAATGTGCTACATTTTCATTATTCATTCATTCATTGAGGGATCTATAGAAGGTTTCCAATTTCTGATTATTATGAATATAACAACAATGAACATGACTGAGCAAGTGTCTCTGCAGTAGGATATATTTGAATATAGGAGGATATAGTAGGATAAGCAACCTTTGAGTATATATCAAAGGTTGCTATAGCTAGGCCTTGATATAGATCTGTTTTCAATTTCCTGATGAGCCATTTAAGTATTGTCCATAGTGAATGTGCATGTTTGTGTTCACATCAGAATTGAATAAGTATCCCCCTTTCTCCACATCCTCACCAACACAAGCTGTCATTTGTTTTATTGATATAGGCCACTCTGACTATTGAAAGACACAATCTCAAACTAGACTTAGCTTGCATTCCTCTCATGATGTTGAACATTTCCTTAAATATTTCCCAGATTATTTTTTCTTTTTTTGAGAATTCTCTGGTTCTATAATCTTTTTAAATTAAACTGTTTGCTTCCTTGATTATCAGTGTTTTTCGTTTTTTTTATAATTTAGGTATTAACCATCTATCAGGAACTTTTGCCATTCTGTAGTCTATAACCTTGCCCAAATGACAGCATATTTACCATACAGAAGCTTTCCAATTTCATGAGATTCTGTTGATTGATTTTTGTTCTCAGTGGCTGTGCTAATGCTGTTCAGTTCAGAGAGGATGTTTTCCCTGTAATAAGGAATGGATGATACCTCCAGAAGTATTATTATCATTCATGATTGTTTCAGATTTACTGGGATGTTTGTGCTTCCATACAGAGCTGAAAGTATTTTTTTTTTCAATTTCTCTGTGGAATCATGTTAGACTTTTGATGGAGACTGGCTTGAATCTTTAGACTGCTTTTCATAGGATGACCATTTTCACTAAAGTAATTCTACCAATCCATAAGTATTGGCAGTCTTTCAATCTTTTGAGGCCTTCTTTGGTATATTTTGACAATGTCTTAATTTTTTATTGTACAAATATTTCATTTACCACATGATAGTTTTAGGTTGTTTTGAAACTTGTTGTTTTCTGGATTTCTTTCACAATCTCTTTGTCCATATATAGGAAGGTTACTGATGTTTGTAAGTTAATCTTGAATCCTGTCACTTCACTGAAGTTATTTATTGGTTGTAGGAGTTCTATAGTTTTAGGGTCAACTTATCATCTGTTGTTGTGGGATAATCTTTTTGTACACTGCAAAGATGTGTTTTTGCCAAAGCATCATTTGATTGGTTTAATAAAGAGTTGAATGGCCAATAGATAGGCAGTAAGATGATAATTGGGATATCCAGGAGAAAGAAGAACTCGGAGGAACAAATTTGCCCTGCAAAAGAGGCTGGCAAGACATGGAGCATATAGGGTATATAAAAAGGAAGAGAGGTAAAAAGTCATGTGACAAAGTGTGGATTAAGAGAAAGAGGCTAACTGAAGATCATAAAGGTTAGTTGGAAACAAGCCTAAGCTAAAGGCCAACTCTTCATAATTAATAATAAGTCTCTATCTCATTATTGGGGAGCTGGCAGTCCAAAGAAAGTCTCACAAAAATTTACAACTACCACTGGCACCCAAGATTCAAGCATGTAAATCCACATAGGACTGAGAAAGCTGGCAAAATGTTATAAAACACAGCATCAGATGAGACTTGCTGGTAACTGTGGTCTCTCAAGCAGGCCCAGTGTTTGGGGCATTAAGAGTTGCTACCCCTTTAATATCATTGTTATAGAATATTAGTTGAAGATATGTTACATTGTTTATGCTGTGGAATATTTGCTTAATGATGCAAAGATGTGTTACATTTGTTTGATTAAATAAAATTAATCCCGGGTCAGGAGGCTTAGTCAGCAACTAGCTAACAGGAAGTGATAGAGAGGAACCATGTATAGCTAAGGATGTTAAGAGGGGGCTGAGCAGGATACCCTGTTATTTCGGGAGACACAAGCTAAAAGAGAAAGTTATCTACTTGCTATTCAGCCTCTCTGAATGAGCAAAATTGCACCTCAAAAAATCCATAATAATCAAATTTGTAGTCACAATAGGTATGTATTCAAGGTTAAATATATACTTTAGACAGATCATTTTCAAACACTTCAAAGACCTACAGAATATGGCACTTAAGAAGCTAAATAATCTAAGACTTTTTATGACAATGGGACAGACATACTCCAGGAAACATCAATTTACTTCATAAAAGAATGATGGTCATTGAAAAAAATCTGTATGAAGTTTGCTTTCAATGTAGCAAGGCTAGCCCTTTGGGAAAGAAACTGATCTTGTCTGGATTGTCTGACAATATGTTGAACAAACAGGACATTCAGGACCCACAGGAAAGTGACTATTGAACTTTGCCAAAACAAAGCAAGACAGTCTTTTAAGACTCCTGCTTCCCAGAGAGCTTTCCAGATATCCTACAGTACACAAAGAAAAGCAGCTTAAGAACTTTGTCTGTACAACGTGGGCCATTCCTTCAAGTTCCCTGCTTCATTGAAAAGCCTGCCTGATATTCTAGGTCTGTAGGCTGAAGACAAATACCCCATGTCACAGCAGGATATTTTGTGACTGTCCAGACAGCCAGATGTCTCTATCAGGTAATGCTACATCCTTCTGGGGATTTGATGGTGTTGAAGACTAAGTAGTTACAGTTGTAGTTATCTTTAGGTATAATAGAAAATAAATTAGGTGTAAAACTTTGGATTCACTACAATAGGAGAGATAAGGAAATATTTTCTCTGAATATGCTAAATACAAGTGGACTGAATATTATAAATGCAATTCTTATTTGATAACTTTTTGATGTTTGTAGATTTACTATGTTAAAGTTAAAACATTTCATTTTTATTTAGATAAAAATGGACAAATGTAGAATATTAGTTGATGATGTATTACATTTGTTTATGATGTGGAATATGTTTAATGGTACAAAGATTTGTTGCATTCTCTTATGATCCATTTGTTTAATGTGAAGTTGTGTCACTTTGCCTCTCTATAGCTCTTGATTGTTCTAAGAAAAAAGAGCTTAATGTCCAGTAGCAAAGTCAGAAAAGGATAGGTGGGGCTGTCAGGCAGGAAGAATATATAGGAGGAGAAATCTGGAAGAGGAGGATCTAAAAGCTAAAGGAGAAAGATAGTGCAGAACAGGAACCAGTAACCCAGCTAAAAAGCAAGACACAGAGTAAGAAGTAGGAGAGAATTCATGTTCCTAAAATGTACACATAGAATCATAACTATTATCTTTATGTGGTACTCAACTAACTTAACATAAATGAGATGAAAGAACTCATAATACATGCAAGAAATAAACTGATGTCTACTCAAATATCAACAATAAATGTTAGCAGTACTCAAGACTGAATATTTATGCAAATAAAATAAACCAGCTTAAATTAATTTCTTACTCAATAACATTTTCTTTTTCATCAGAATATTCATCTACAATCTATAAGAGCTAGAATTTCATCATATTACCATCCCCTGTACCCATGAATGGCCAAATCACTCAGTTATTTCCATGATTCAAAGTTAAGGAGATTTCAGAAGAAATGCAACTTGAATTTCTTCCATTTTTCCATTGCAAAGTTCCCCATATTCTGGCCAATTTGATTTTTGATTCATTCTGAGAATATCTAATTGTTAGTGGTTTAACTGAATTAATTCAAAATGAAAATATATCTTCAACTACATTTAATTCTTACCTGAAGAGTATGTTTCAATAGGCAGTTATAAACATAAAGACAGGTGCACCTTGAAGAAATTAACTCTGGTGTCATTGAGATTTAAAACCAATGGCAAAATGAGGCTTACTTTTATATTTTTTATGATAAATTTAAGACCATATTTACCTGGACATTCTGCTACCTGTAGTGGATTGCATATATAATTTAAATAGACATTCACAACAGCACATTTACTTTTCAAGTTTATATTTCCATCATCATTAAGATTTCAAGTGTTGTGCTGGTAAATATTTAATAATGGCTCTCAAATAAAAAATATGGAATAAATTCCTGAATGGAAGCAATTGGCAATTTTGTGCAATATTCCCAAAATTATTGATTCCAATACATGATTAATATGTTACTAAATGTGAAGTCATGTAGCATGAACCAATTTTCATCAGCTCAAGCACAACCCTGGATATTCCTCTAATAATAAACTCCAGTTTTATAAAACTAATTAAAGATTTTAATGTTGTTTTGATTTTAATTGAATCAGAGAACAGGAGTTTCTACATAGGGTAACATAGACCAAAGAATTAATTAATGTCAAAATAAATTGATTAAGTTTATTACATTTGAAGCTTGATCATATATCACATAAAACTCTTGATTACAACATGGTAAGTTGTACTCAAATGCAATCAATATGGATTTATTAACTATTTATGTACAATTTTCAATTTTCTCCTAGTAATAAAGAATTGTATTAATGCACTATCATCTGAGGCTTTTAAAAACAAATATGATACATATATTTGAAAATATAATTACCATTACAAGTTCCAAATTCCATGAAAACATGTTTATTTCTCATAAGTATCAGTTCTCCACCTGTATTCCTCAATAACATTGGAAGACTCTTTCATCTCCCAGCTCTTATAATTAATTGCTCTTTCAATAGCATTGCTATTATGGTTGCTTATCTAAAACAAGTAAAACCTAAAATCTATTTATTCCCCAAACCTTTCTTACTGAAGTCTTTGTAGAGAATAATACTTCTATACTGAAGCAAAGAAATCTCTGAAACTTAATTTTTTGGTGGGTTTTGAGTAGTAAAACAAGTAGTTTTTATTTATTTATTTATTTATTTTTGTTAAAAGCCAAATTTACATTTACTCCCCTTGTTCCCAGCCCTCCCGCTCCCCCACTACCCCACCGCCCTCCCCCTGCTTCCTTAAGATGGTGCAGGTT
>JAQHUG010000158.1:4065584-4094833 GCA_028555095.1 Dicrostonyx torquatus
CTCTTCTGCATGTATTGGCTTTTGGGGAAATTATTCTATATGGATGCACACCTTCTTAGACCAAAATGGAGGAGGGAGGGCCTTGGGCTTCCCACAGGGCAGGGTATCCTACCCTATCTTAAGGAAGCAGGGGGATGGCGGTGGGGTAGTGGGAGAGCGGGAGGGCCTGGGACAAGGGGAGTAAATGTAAATTTTTGTTTTGACAAAAAAATAAATTAATAAAAAAGAAAATCTGTTACATCTAATAAACAAATTTAAAGACACTTGACTTATCCTATACATTGAGTATATTGAATTTTGTGTTGAGTATATTGATATGGAACTAGACAAGAATTTCTTTGTTGTCTTAAGCTTTTTTCTGAAAATGGCTATTAAACAGTAATATTATTTTCAAATATGTGAAGGAAAGTAAATTTATCTGTGTGTTAATAGGCATTCTTTGTATAAAGTCTGTGTTCTTCCCTGCAGGAAAGTAATTTTATCTTTTTCATGTGGTGGTTACTGGAGAGTAAAAGCTATTAAAGCGCTGTGCTTGGTCATGTCAAGAAAAATCTACAGTTGACAACTAAAGGGTCACATTTTTAGAAGATGTCTTTTTTGCACTACTTAAATTTGAACCAGAACTTTTACAAAATGACATCTGAAATAAAGTCGTAATTCAATATCAGTATTAAACAGAATGTTGTCTTGAAGGACTGATGAGTAAACAATATTGTAATTATATAATGCAGTCTTATTTTTTCTTTAAAATATAAATTTCACAGACAACTTTTCCAAATAATCTAACTGCAAAGAAAAATAAGAAATAAACAACAGAAAATCTCAAAATGGGCATTTGTTCTTAAACCTGAGCATGCTTCTAGAACTATGATATTAAACATTAGTTAAGTGTTGCAATTTTGGTCATTCTGTTCATGTCAAAGAATAATCTAACCAAATAAATTCTAAGACTTTTTATCCTGTGAATGATGATCTAATTTAGCATGCTATGTACAGATAGAAAGGAAAGGAGAAAATTTTTAAAAAATATTCTCCATCTTTTAACAATGTTAAGTGAAAATGTTAATAAAGATAACAGGTCATAGAGGGTTGAAGTAAAACAATGACTTCTAAAACAGTTGCCTTCTTTTGTGTACTATGTCTAATTTTGACAGCATAGTGTCAGGAGTTAAAGTAAGGACAGTTTATTTGTCCAGTGGCTGACTTTGCCACAAATGAAAGCAAACTCCATACTGAGATTCTTTGATGTCCACCATCCTCTTTTGGACAAAACTGTTGCTGCCAGGAGCAGGAAGTATCTCACCATTATGGGATGCATTAAGTCATTAAAACATTAAAATACCATATTCTGTAGGTCTCTGTAGTGTTTGGAGATGATCTTTCTATTTGAAATATGTCTCTGATTATCCTTGGAAACATACCTAATATAAAAATAAGTTTTATTGTTACAGATAACTAACTACTATCCTATATTTCTTAATTATTTTAATAGATTTTAAGGAGAACTTTCCATTATATTTTTTGAATAAAATGCTTGAGTAAAATAACTTAAACAATAAATAGAAATAATATAAAATTATGATATAATGTAATATAATATAAATACCCTTATACTTTTTAATATACAAAAATCCCAATGTAAAATATTTGAGGCAAGTAGTTCCTATTTAGTTTGAAATTATATTCATTAATCTATCTTTTTATCCTATAATTTTTATATCCCTTTATTTCATTTCGAAACAAGATCCCTGAATCTAATCTTCTTTACTCAGTTTCTTCCCTGACTATGACCAATAATACTTGCAACCAACTCCTCCCAAACAATGATCAACATCTGTTTTCCACTGAATGATCAAGCCAATTGACTTCACCTTTTGTGAATGTAGGTGTCATGTTCTCTCGGCTACTTACTGTTGTCTGGAGTTGATGATATCTCTATAGGACACTTACTAATTTGAGATGTCAGTCAAGTCCTCGGAGAGTAAATTGTATAATTTGTTGTCTTATCTCTGTGTAACGGGAAAATGTAGGACTTATCTGAAGTCCTATCTGGAGTAGGACATGATGTTGGATAATCTCATTTAGCAACTTTGAAGTAATTTTTATGCGAAATTGAGAAGAAACAGAAACAGAGGCATTCTGGGAGACTGGGTCATCTGGGATACTTGCCTTCATCAGTGTTTTGTCCTTTTGCTCTTAAAACACACAAACTTATAAAGGTAACATGCATATCAACATTAATGCAGTATGGAATATTCAGTGTGCACAAGTCAGTTAAAGATTTTTTTGTTTTATGTTTGAGCAGGTAAAAATCATTTATTAATTTTATAAGTTTGCTTAGAATATATAACAAAAATATTTTCCATGCAATATGAAAAGATGGAATGTATTTGATAAGTCATAAGAAAACTGCAAGCAACAAGATTTAACATATTTCATCCAGTCTCAGAGTTGTTCCCACATAGAGGGATTACATTATATGTTGCTTGTCCTGAAGTAGTTTTTTTTTTCTTTGTGTCTTTAGCCAAGATTTTAAGGCCTCATCCAATTGTAGTGGCATTTCAATTGTATTTTAATAAATAAAGACTGCCTGAAGATCTGAGACTGAAACCGTCCCACTGATCAGCCTTAAAGACCAGATAGTGGTAATATACAACTTTATTCCCAGTAGTCACACTTGTTGGTATACATTCTGTGTGGTGCATGCCTTTAATGACAGTGGTGCATTCCTTTAATCCCAGTCCTAGAGAGAATTATAAAATGGGAGGAAGCAGTGTTCAACAAGTAGTCTCATTATGAGATCCTGGCAGGCAGGATCATCATTTCCATTCAAAGATGGAAAATATATGGAATATCTAGATACTTTAAATTATTGTGTTGTGTTGAATTATTTGACTGCTGAGGAAGGAGCAACAGCAGCTGAAAAACATTTGATTATTAATGCTGCTTGATTAATCCAATCTGTATATTTTGAAAATGCCTTGACTTCAAAAATTAATTCAACAGATACATTACTTTGGAGAAGAGATTTTGCTTTTGTTTTCAAGGGAAATGAGAGGCTTTGGATTGATTCAGGCTTAAGAAAAATAAATTTTGATCAAAATGCCTTGACATCAAATTTTAAATCAAAAGATATGTTACTTTGAAAATGCGATTTTTCTTCTGTTTCCACAGAAAATGAGAGTCTGTGTATTCATTCTTGTTTAAGAAAAATAAAGTTTGCCTGGTGGTGGTGGCGCACGCCTTTAATCCCAGCACTTGCGAGGCAGAGGCAGGCAGATCTCTGTGAGTTCGAGGCCAGCCTGGTCTACAAGAGCTAGTTCCAGGACAGGCTCCAAAAGCTACAGAGAAACCCTGTGTCGAAAAACAAATAAATAAATAAATAAAGTTTGATCAAAGCAGAGCCCCTAAAAAATCTGCAATGGAAGCAGATGTCCCTGATGATCCAGTGTCTCAAAGTAATTTTGTTGCTGTTTCCTTTGAGTTCGATATCCAGAACAGCTTCAAGACTGCTAGTTGAAATGATCCAGCCTCACAAAATACTCTAGTAAAGATTTGAGCATAACCTTAATTTTTTCAGGTTCCCATAAGATTATCAGCACCCCATGTCAACAGGAGTAGCCTAGAAAACTATGCCAATTTCCCCAAAAGTGGATTATGATGTTTGTTTTTGTTTAATGTGTTGGTTACAGGAAGCCATGGAAAATTGTCAGGAAAAAAAAGTTAAACAAAGGAAATTAGATTAAAGATTCCTGTTCTAGAAAAAAAAAGCCAGGCAGTGGTGGTGCATATCTTTATTTCCAGCACTCAGGAGGCAGAAGGAGACAGATCTCTATGAGTTCAAGGTCAACCTAGTCTACAGATTGAGAAGCAGGATGTGCTCAATAGCTACAAAGAAATCCTGTCTAGAAAAACAAAAAACAAAAACAAAACAAACTGAAAGAGAGAATAAAATGGAAAAAAGAAAAAGGAAAAAGAGGTTATAAATATGATAAGATAAATAAATATGATAGGATAGAAAGGTAAATTATTGAATCTACTTATTAGCTTTAAATGTTTTACATTGGCTTTACTTTTGTATATTGTATGCAAATTTTGTATATTGATACAAATTTGAGATTAATTTTTAAAAATCATATTGTACATTATTCTAATCTTGTTCAAGGTATTGTCTTTAACAATGTAATTCAAATTTCTATTCATTGAAAATTATTATCAACTGTTTAGGATAATTAGGAAATATAGGTGAGTAGTTAGTCACTGAATATAATCAAACTTGTAGTCACATTGGTTATGTTTTCAAGGTCAAACAAAGTTATAATTTAGATAGACAAGTCATCTTCAAACACTTCAGAGATCTACAGAATATGACATTTAAGATCTTTCAATAATCTGTGTTCTTTTTATGACAATGAGACATGTCTGCTCATGGCAGAATCAATCTACTTCATAGAAGATAATGTATATTGAAGAAACTCCACATGAAGTTTACATTGTTTGTGGCAAAAATAAGCCAATGGGCAAGAAAATACCCTTTCCCCAACTGCTAACATTATGCTGTCCTAATTAGACAGGCAAAACACAAAATATCCTTCTTCACAAAATAGTCTGTTGATTATAGGCTGAAGATAGATGTCCCAATATTACAGAGCAACTTGGGTAACTGTCCAGGCAGCCAACTATTTCTGTCATTAGAGATTTCTGGAAGTCGCTTGCTAGCACTTCCTGCTTACTCAGTTAATATTATTTCCTGCTTGGATCTCTGAGGGAATTGAAGATTAGATAGCTATAGTTGTAGGTTTACCAGACCCAGAAAGCAAGTTATGATAGAACATAAGTTAGGTATAAAACTTTGTACTCACCAAGATAGGATAAATATGAAATATTTTCTTTGAATTTGCTAAATGCAAATGGACTAGACACTGATAATGTATTTATTACCTGTACATATTGTATGTAGTTATTGTACTTATTGTACATAGTTTTATTATATTAGTTATAGCCATCTTTTTTATTATAAACAAAGAGTGGAAGTATAGTGGCATTTCCATTTTACTTTAAAAATAACAGCTTCCCAAAGATCTGGGAGTAAAACAGTCCCACTAGTTAATCTTACAGACCACATTATGGTAACATGCACTTTTAATCCCAGTAGTCACACTAGTTACCATAGATACTGGATGGTGCATGCCTTTAATAACAACACTAGAGAGTATTATAAAATGGGAGGAAACAACTCTCAACTGGCAGTCTCATTCTGAGATTCTGGGAGACAGGATTGACATTTCAGACTGAGGTTGATGTAAGAGTCAGTAGCTGGCTGTTTTGCTATTTGGACCTTCAGGTTGAATTCCATTGACCATGAGTTTTTATTAATGATGCTTCATTTAATTGTGCATCACCCAATCTAATCTTATCTTCATTAATTTTGAAAGAATCCATGGCCTCTCTTTTGCTGTGGAAACAAAAGCACAACCTGTCCTCCAATGCAATACATATTTTTTGACTTTCATTCTGAAATTAAGACATTCTTAAAATATATAGTCTAGCAAATGCAATGTCTCTTAGCAGTTATTGTTTTTTTGTTACAGCAGCATTGCAAAATTTGAAGTCAACAAAACATCATCAAGACACACTGTGTATTTTCTTTCTTTATGTGGCTTATTTTTATTGGTTTTTTACTGTCGCATTTATGACTTTATTACTTTTAAAGTACTTATTTTTCTATGTTTACACCCATTTTCTTCTTTTTTAAGCATTCAAGATTAACATTTTATATCTGTTTCTAGATTTTGGTTCTTTTGGTTTTGTTTTGATTTGTTTTTGGTCTGGACTTAGTTTTCCTGCATATCTGCTTCATTTTATGACTGCCTGAGCCAAAATAAAAAACCTGATGAGCAGCTTGACACATGGTATAGTGATGGCTCAAATTCACATAAAGCAGCCAGGAGCCACATCTCTGTATGCCTTGGACCGCTTGAGAGACTATGGGAGTATGAAGCTTGTCTGGCTCCATGTTTGTGTGTTTAGAATATTTTTATTATTAAAACAATCATATTTTACATGCAAATCCCAGATTCCTCTCCCTCCCGTATTCCACTTCTCTACATTCTCCCCACCCCACTTCCTCATCACCTCCTCAGAGAGGGGAGGGGTTACTTAGGGAATGAAAAATATCTGTCACATCACCTGAGGCAGGACCAAGGCCCTCTCCCCTGTATGTAGTCAGAGCATGGTAACCTTCCTTAGGGAATGCACTCCAAAGAGCCAGTTCCTGCAAAAGGGATAAATACTGGTTTCACTATTAGTGACCTCACAAACTGCTGATGTCACATAACTCTCATTTAGAGGGCCGATTCTGGCCTTATGTTATTTGTCCAGCTGTCAATCCGTGATCAGTGAGCTTCCACTAGTTTGAGTCAGCTGCTTCTGTGGTTATCCCCATCATGGTCTTGGTCTCTTTTCTCATAATATCATTCCTCCCTCTCTAAGACTGAACTCCAGGAATTTAACCCAGTGCTTACCTGTGGCTCTCTTCATCTCTTCCATCAGTTCCTAAATGAAGCTTCTATAATGACAAATAAAGTAGTTCTCAATCTGATTACAGTGGAAGTATAGTTTACAAACCCTCCTACACCAGCTGAGGAAGTGCAGTTTACAAACCCTTTCCACTGGTGTAGGAGGTTCTTCTGTTTATGTGTTGCTTTCATTGGTTGAATAAAGAAATGCCTTGGCCTAGTTGGTAGGAGAGAACTTAGGTAGGTGGAGTAGACAGAACTAAATGCTGGGAAGAAGGGCAGAGAGACAGAAGACATGGATCTCCAGCCTGAGATGGATGCTGGTTAGAATCTTGTTGGTAAGCCACAGTCACGGGGCGATACACAGATTAATGGAGATGGATTAAATTAATATGTAAGAATTAGCCAATAAAAAGTTAGAGCTAATAGGCCAGGCAGTGTTTAAATGAATACAGTTTCTGTATGGTTATTTCGGGTGTTAGCCAGTGAGGTGGCCAGGACAAGCAAAGGACCCACTCCCTGCAACACTCCACTACTGCTTAATTTCAAAGCTTTGGTCATCCATGTGAAGTTCTGGGAGTTTCCCTAGTACTAACTCCATAATGGCTCTCCCTCTTTGTCCTTTCCTGAACTCAAACTTTCTGATCCCTCACATTCTCCCCCTGGCTCACTTTTTCCCATCCACACTCCCCTACTACCCTCTAACCTCCCCATATTCTGCCAATTTACTAAGGAGAGCTTTCTACTTCCTTTTCCTGGCATGATCCATGAATTTTTCTCTTAGGTTTCTTCTTGCTTCCTGTCTCCTCTGGGGTTGTAGACTGTAAACTGTTTATCCTTTGCTTTATGTCTAATACCTACTTTTGAGTGAATACAAATCATGTTTGTCTTTCTGTATTTGGGTTGGCTCACTCAGGATGATTTTATTCATCCATTTGCCTGCAAATTTCAAGATGTCATTTTTTTATCACTAAGTTGTTTTCCATTGTGTAATGTACTATATTTTCTTTATCCATTCTTTGATTGATAGACATCTTGCTTGTTTCTAGTTTTGGCTCTTGCAAATAATACTGCTATGAACATTGTTGAACAAATGCCTTTGTGTTATGGGTCTGAATTTTTTGGGTATATATCCAAGAGTGATATTTTGGGTCTTGACGCAGGCTAATTTCCAATTTTCTGAGAAACTGTCATTTTGATTTCCAAAGTGGCTGTGCAATTTTGCACTCTGAAGAGCAATGGAGGAGTGTTCTCCTTACTTCACATTTTCTCCAGCATAAGTTATCATTAGTGTTTTTGTTCTTAGCCCATTTGCTTGGTGCATGGTTGTATCTCATAATTGTTTTGATTTGCATTTTCTTGATGGTTAAAAATGTTGAATAGATCCTTAAGTACCTTTCAGCTATTAGAAATACCTTTGTTGAGAATTCTGTTTAGACTTAAAGTTCTTGCTGCACAGGTCTTTCATTTGTTTGATTAGAGTTACCTTAAATTATGTTATGTTGTTTATGGCTATTATGAAGGGTGATGTTTCTCTGATTTCTTTCTCAGATCATTTATCATCTGTATATATAAGGACTACTGATATTTTTAAAGTTAATCTTCTATCCTGAAACATTACTGAAGGTGTTTTTCAGCTGGTGGAGATCTTGTATAGAGATTTAGGGTCTACTATGCACAATATCATGTCATCTATGAAAGTGAAAGTTTGATTTCTTCATTTCCAATTTGTTTCCCTTTCAACACCTTTTGTTGGCTTATTGCTTTAGTTAGGACTTTGAGTACTATATTAAGTAGCTGTGGAAAGAATGGACAGCCTTGATTTGTTCCTGATTTTAGTGGAATTCCTTTGAGTTTTTTTCCACTTAATTTAGTGTTGACTGTTGGCATGCTGTATTTTGCCTTTATTATGTTTAGGTATGTTTCTTGTGTCCATTATCTCTTGAAGACCTTCATGAAGGAGTATTGGATTTTGTCAAAGGCTTTTTCTAAATCTGAGGAGATGATCATGTTTGTTTTTTTTCTTTCAGTTTGTTTATGTGGTGTATTATGTTGATTGATTTTTGTATGCTGAACTATCCCCTGCATCTCTGGGATGAAGGCTACTTGATCATGGAGAATAATCTTTCTCTTCTGTTCTTAGGTTTGGTTTGTCAGTATTTTATTGAGTATTTTTTACATCAGTGTTCATGAGGGAGGTTAGTCCGTAATTCTCTTTCTTAGTTACATCTATGTGTTGCTTGGGTATCAGGGTACTTGTCACCTTGTAAAAGAGTTTGGCATAGGCCCTGTGTTTCTAATGTGTAAAACAGTTTCAGGAGTATTGGTATTCACACTTCTTTTACATTTTGGTAAAATTCTGCACTGAATCCATCTGTCACTATGTATTGTTTGGTCGGGAGACTTTTGATGACTGACTGCTTCTATTTCCTTAAGGATTATAGGTTTATTTAAATAATTGATCTGTTCTTGATTTAATTTTTATGTGGTACATATTTAGAAAATGGGCCATTTCTAGTAAGTTTTCCAAAATTGTGGAGTACAGGTTTTTGTCATATGATATAATTATTCTCTCATTTTCCTCCGTGTCTATTGTTATGTCCCCCTTTTCATTTCTGGTTTTGTTAGTTTACATATTCTCTCTCTGCTTTTTGGTTCCTTTGAATAAACATTTGTCTATTGTGTTGGTTTTCTCAAAGAACCAACTCTTTGTCTTACTGATTCTTTGTATTGATTTCTGTTTAATGATTTCAGTCTCAAGTTTGATTATTTCCTGGCATCTATTTTGGGCATCATTGATAGCACAATTATTTCCAAATTTCAATGAATGTTTTTGCCATGATATTTCCTATAAAAATTGTTAGTGTGATATTGAAATAATAGACTCTTAGTCCCGCAAAGGAGGTCAAAAAAGAAGTATTAACTACTTCTAGACTCCAGAATGAAGTTCTACATTGCCAAAAGAGATTTCTTTGAAAGTTACAAAATATCTTCTGCATTCACTGAAAAATAATGTTTTAAGAGGTTAAATGTATTTGAATTCATTAATTATTTTGTATATCTTTAATTGTTCCTTGATCACTTTCTTATACATTCTTGTGTAGACTCAGGAACAGTAACCATGAACCCAAAGACCAATTGATATAGTGATGAAGGGAACTGATGACAATATAACTGATAAAAGTGATATAATTTTATTATCTATATCTGAATAAAATACTGTTATGTATATATAATGTATTTGTTTATCCATGTGACTTTTGATGAATGCCTAGGATGGTTACATAATTATCTACCATTAATATTGCTGCAATAAACACTGATGAGTAAGTATCACTGTGGTGTGTTTTCTTAAATTCCATCTGATAAAAACCTAGGAGTTTATTTAGTTAGAGCTGAACCATATATTAGAAATTCTGTTTTGATATTAAAAAAACAAGCTCCACAACAACTAACATAATGGCTCTACCAGTTTACATTCCCCCCAAAAAATGCATTCTCTTATATTTTATAACGAGTTATTGTTTCTTTCATATATATTGTGTCATTTGTGTTTTTCTGATTTCAAGATCCCAAATTATCTTGGGTATTTGGTCTTATACTATAATATATTTATTTGTGGGTGTCTGAGTGTTTGTCTTTTGTAGACTTCATTGAGTTTCCTAGATGAATAGTATTTTTTCAAACAAAACTTGAAAATTGATTAGTCATTAGTATTTTGAATATTTTCTGCTCATTTATCTCTCTCATTCGTTCTGTAATTCAAAACATATATTATGTTGAGATACTTTAAAATGTCCTTCATTTCACTGTGGCTTTTTTCAGTTTTCTTATTTTCCTTGTTCTTTTGGAGTTTTAATTTTAAAAATTGTTTCAAAATTGGTTTTCTAATCTTGTTAAATTATATCCTGAAATTATCTGTGATTTTTAAATATAATGTTACTGTTTTGTTTGTCAAATTCAGATTCAATATATTTTAAAATTATTCTCTTGGTCTATATTCTCTATTTGTTGTTTAATCTTTGGTATTTAAGTTCATGAAGTGAAAGGAGTTACATCATTATTCATGTATTCACATGTGAATATTTATAGCTATTTTGACATTTGCTATATCCAAGATCCAAAGACTCCCACAAGATTTGTCAACTCCATTTTTGTTATATTTCCCTTGCCTGGCTCATAATTTTCTCTTGGAAATGAAACTTTTTAAAATTACGTTATCACATTAAGTGATTGATCCCTACACCCATTCTCTTATTGCTAAATAAAGCAGTTCATGGCATAAACTATTAACACTTACTGTGTGATTCTCTTCATATGAAAATAGAGAAAAATAAATTAACAGCTGTCTAGGGCTGTGCTAAAGTTTATGAGTTTTTTTTGTTTAATGTAAAATTTCTAGAATTTGTAAATTAGACAATAAATATGTAAACACTTAAAAGTATTCCATTGCACAGTTTAAATTTCTAGAGAGTATACTCTATAAATTAAACATTAAAAATTAATATAGAAAGAAATCCAATAACTCCTTTTCAAATTCTAGCACAAATAATAAAAACATAGAAAGAGAAATTGAGGTTCAACCTGAAGGTCAGATAAGCAAAACAGCCAGTTACTGGCTTTTACCTCTACCTCAGTCTGTAATGGTGATCCTGTCTCCAGGAATCTGAGAATGAGATGGTGTGTGAGAGCTGTCTCCTCCCATCTTATATTCTATCGAGAGCTTGGTTTAAAGGCATGCACCATCTGGTTTCTATGGAAAACTAATGTGATTACTGGGATTAAAGTTGTATGTTACCATTGCCTGGTCTGTAATTCTGAACAGAGCAGTTTTAATCTCCAATTATATAGGCTTTATTTATTAAAATACAAATGAAATATAATTATATTTCCCTATTTTTCTAAAACAAAAAGGCTATAAATAATGTAAAGAAACTAAATTCAATAAGTACAAAGACTATATAAAATATATATAGGCAACAAAATTATCAGCAATGTATATCCATTTGCATTTGAAAAGTTTAAAGAAAGTACACTACATCTATCCTATCTTGGTGAATGCAAATTTTTCTGCCTAATTTACATTCTATCACAACTTGAATTGCCATCCCAAACTATCTTTTGATATCTCTCAACCTTACATACTTTACATTTTTCAGTGAATTTCTTTTCTGAGTCTCTTAAATGAGGGAGACTATAAATATCTAGTCTTCAACTGCCTTAGAGACACAAGGAGTAAATAATATTTACTGGGTAATCATGAAATGCAAGCAAGTGATTTCCAAATATGTGAGTAATGACAGAAACAGTTGGATGCCTGAAGAGTCACTCAATATTTCTATGCAAATTTGGGACATCTTCATCATCAGTCTACAGGCCTAACATATCTGATAGATCTTTCTGTGAAACAGCATAATCTGAAGGGTTGTCCTTTCTTGTCTTGACAATATTTGGCAGTCACTTTTTTCTGTGCCCTGCTTGTTCAATTAGGACAGCATATTTTTAGCAATGAAAGCAAGGTCAATTTCTTCCTTAGTGGCTTACTTTTACCACAGAGAAAGTAAACTCCATGTGGAGTTTTTTTGATGCCCATTATCTTCTTTGAAGTAGATTGGTGCTGCAAGGAACAGATATGTCTCATTTTCAAAAAAAAAAAAAAAGAACCGAGGTTATTAAAACGTCTTAAATGCATACACACACACACACACACACACACACATATATATATATAGTGTTTGAAGATGAGCTGTCTATCTAAAATGTATCTTTGTTTGACCTGGAAAACATACTTAATATTACTACAAGTTTGATTATACTATATAATTAAATGCTAACCTGCATACCTGCATTTCTTTATTATCATAGATGGTTAATATTAATAATTTTCAAGGACTAGAAATTTGTATTCTGATGCTAAATGAGTTATATAGGTATATATATTGTACAAAAGTAGAAATGTATATACATTATGTCCAACAAAATTAATCTCCATATATAAAATTTGTATACCAAATTCCAATCAAACGTAAAACATTTAAAACTAGTAGCTGATTTTTAAAAGTAGATTCAATAATCTACCTATTTATCTTATCATATCTCTAGCCTTCTTTTTTATGTTCAGAGTAGATTCAAGAGTATACCCTTTTAACCTATCAAATGTAGCATGAATAATAAAAACCTAATACAGAAATGCTGTGGGAGCTCCTTCTTCTTCAGCCAATAGCCTTTAAGATACCAGCCCACTGGGGCATGGTTTCATTCATTTTAAAAAGCAGTGGCAGCCCTCCTCTCTCTCTTGCTTCTGGCTCCCATTCTGACTACCAGACTGCTTCCTGTTTGCGAAGAGAGGACTGTGGTGTAGGAAGGTGTTTTGTATGCTTTCTCCCCTCCAATAAATAACCCCTTTTTTAATCAAACAGGTGTAGGATTGCTTTGCATCTTTATCTGGCGCCTCAACATTTGGTTTCAGAACCACCCCCCCCACACACACACTGCCTCGGCTTGGCACAAGCCCTCTCTGCTGTGGTCTGTGCGTGGATTCAGCAGTTAAAAACTCCACGCCTCCTGGGATCCACGCTGCACAACTGATTTGCAGAGTGGTTTTTAAATCACCCATACAGCCTAGGGCTCAGGCAGTGAGAGACAGGTTGCTGAAAATTCCCTGGGGCAAAAACTCATTGGGACATTTTGGCAGCTCAAGTAGAATCACTGTTTGAAATCCCAGCAGTGGCTTTTGCAGCCTCAGGGAAGAGTAGGAAAATTTGACCAGCACCTGTATCATGACCCCTCCATTGGGTGGGAGCTGCAATCCTACAGTGGACTGGTAGGCGGACACCTGGGACTAGCCACACTGTTGGCTATCCAATGAAAGCTTCTGGATTTCTGTCCTTTGTACCTGGCCTTTGGATTTCTTGCTTTGTGTAACTTCTTGAGACCCATTTCCCCCCCCCCAGTTTCTTAACAAGTGTTAGGGTGGATTCTACCACAGGATCAATCCTTCCATTGATTCCAGTCGGGACTCGGAAACAGCGCCATCTCCTGGTTAACAGGTAAAATGGCAGGTTTTGTTTTTAATGGGACTCTAGCCACAAATTTCGCTGCCACTATGGAAGAAATCACACGAGGCCTCTATGACCTTGGAGGTAACTCAATTTACTAGTTATTAGGTCTCAATTTTCTTCTCCATATGATATCATTATGGAAGTATATGACATTAATTAATTAATGGGATTAATACCATGATAGGCAAAATTGACTCCTTATCTAAGGATACTAGGAACTTACCTGAAAGGGTCCAGGCTGTTGAATTTGACTTTCAGAAGTTATCACAGATTTTTGATAAGGTAACAGACAAAATATACCTCCAGGATGGCAACTTACATGATATCCGGGGGTAGTTCAAGGAGATGTTATCTTTGAACCAGAAAATTGATGCTGTAGGGAAATCAGTAGAAACATTTGCAGGTCAGGAGATTCAGGCCTTACATGAGAAAGTGATTAAGAGATTTGAAATGGTTGAGGAAATTGTTGAAGCTGTCAGAACTAGTTTACCCAGGGTTTTAGTGACATAACCCGTAATTTTTTCTGACAAATCGTCAACTGCTAAAGGCTCAAAGGTAGCCAAAGAAGCTAGATGGATGCCAGTAGGAATGAATGACCTAAAGGAGATTAAGCAAGCTGTCATTAATTATGGCTTGCACTCTAAATTTGTTAAGGAATGTTAAGAACTTGGTCTTCTAATGTCAGGGCTGTACCCCATGACTTCTCACAATTAGCATCAGCTGTGTTAGAAGATGGTCCTTTTTTGATGCTTGGAGTTTATTTCAGAGAAGAATCCAAACATATGGAGCAGCAAGGAAGGGCAAAAGGTGTGGATGTTTCCCAGGATCAAATTCTTGGCATAGGAGCTTATGCTAATCCACAAGTACCAGTTTTTTATGATGAAAAAGTATTGTCCCTAGGCCACAAAGCAGCCTTGAATGCATGGGACAGGGTACCAGAACTGTGGAGAAAGGTAGAGTCATATACTAGGGTTAGGCAGGGACAGGGAGAACCTATACTGACTTTTTGCAAAGATTAATTAAGGCTCTGAACATAGGAGTAACAGACCCAGAAGCTAGATGACTAATTCTTGAATCGCTGGCTTTTGAAAATGCAAACTTAGACTGCAAGAAGATAATTGGGCCTTTAAGGTCTAGATCAGCACCTATGGATGAATGGATCCAGCATACCTTGAATTTTCAGACCTTTAATTACGATGATGTATCTTGGGTAGGAGAAGCAATTTCCAAAGCTATGAGGGGACATCAATATGCCAAATGTTTTAATTGTGGTAAATTAGGACACCTAAAAAGGGATTGCAGGCAAGAAATTTCTAGGAATAACACTTCATCTGGAAATGGCAGGAATAGAAATCCTCGCCCTTCAGGTATATGTAGGAGGTGTGGTAAAGGAAGACATTGGACCAATGAATGCAGATCAACAACAGACAGACAAGGCAACCTGATACCATCAGGAAACTCCCTGAGGGGCCTCTTGTGGAACCCCAAGCCAAAAATGGCCCAGTCATTCCCAGTAACCGTGCAGGACATGTCACACCAGGAAAAATTAAAAACTCTAGAAGCTTCTGTGCAAGACCATAAGGTTCTAAATGATGGCTCAAATTTGGAGGTTAAGTCATAAATTCAATTAGGAAATAAGAAACGTATATTTTGGCAAACCCCTATAAATGATCAGAGACCAAAGCTGAGAGCTGAGAGTATGTATAAATGGAATTGTGATTGTTGGCTTGTTAGACACAGGAGCAGATGTGAGTATCATCACCCCAGACTCTTGGCATCCAATTTGGCCTCTTCAAGAAGCAGATGTTCAGTTACTAGAAATTGGAACCATATCTCGAGTTAAACAAAGCAGGAGATGGGTTAACTGTATTGGGCTAGAAGGACAAAGAGGAAAGCTAAGGCCATATATAGCTGATGTTGCAATTAATTGATGGTGCCCTGACCTGCTACAGTAATGGAATACCAAGATAAACATTCCTGCAGTCCCAGGGACTCAAAATTCTGGTAATTTTGAAGGATGTAATAAGGTACAATGCACGAAGGTCACCAGCCATTCAGGCTGCACAAGAACATAAAGCAACTAACAACCCTTTAGAGGTACCAAAAGCCCTACCCTTAAAATGGCTAACTGAAAAGCCAATATGGATTAAACAATGGCCTCTAGCTGAAGATAAATTGCAGGCTTTAGAACAATTGGTATAGGAGCAATTAGATGCTCTACATATTGAGGAGTCAACTAGCACTTGGAATACTCCTGTGTTTGTTGTAAAAAAAGAAATCTGGTAAATGGAAAATGGTGATAGGTCTAAAGGCTGTTAACAAGGTAATTCAACCTATGGGCTCTCTACAGTCTGGAACTCCTCTGCCTTCTCTGTTACCCAAAGGATGGCCTCTTATAGTTATTGATTTAAAGGATTGCTTCTTTACAATACCTTTACAAGAGAAGGATAGAGAAAAATTTGCCTTCAGAGTGCCAAATTATAACTCTCAGCCTACCAGAAGATACCAATGGACTATCCTCCCATAGGGAATGCTCAATAGCCCTAGCCTGTGTCAATACTTTGTAAGTCAGCCATTAGAAATAATACATAAGCAGTTCCCTAAGTCTATAATTTACCATTAGATGGATGACATTTTGTTATCTGATCCAAACATAGATATTTTAGAAAGTATGTATAAGGAAGTAAAGATAATTTTGCCTAAATGGGGATTATAAATTGCTCCTGAAAAGATTCAAAAAGGAGATTCTGTTAATTACCTAGGTTACAGAATAGGTTTACGGAGAATTAGGACACAAATGGCACAACTTAGAAGAGACCAGTTACAAACTCTTAATGACTTTCAAAGATCATTAGGAGACATTTCCAGTCTTTTATCGGCTGTAGGGATAACACCTGATTTAATAATTCATTTGAACAAAACCTTAGATGGTGATAAAGATTTGAATAGTCCCAGAGAATTAACAGCTGAAGCAGAAAAGGAACTGACAGTGATTGAGGAAAAATTACAGAAGGCACATGTGAATAGCAGAATTTCTCCTACAGGAATTTTAATGCAGAGGGAAGATATTATTTTAGAATGGATCATTTTACCACACAAACCAAGTAAAAAATTAAAAACTTATGTGGAAAAGGTCTCTGAAATAATTATAAAAGGTAAAGTGAGATTTTGTCAACTAGCAGGTATAGACCCAGCAGAAATTATAGTGCCTTTCACTACTGATGAAATAAAAAGGTTATGAAAAGACAATGAACCATGGCAAAGGGCTTGTGCTAATTTTTTGGGACAAATTAATAGCAACTATCCCAAAAGTGGTAGACTTAACCTTATTAAGAGAACTTCCTGGATTCTTCGACATATTGTACATAATGATCCAATAACTAGAGCCCGAACATTTTATACTGATGCTAATAATTCAGGGAAGACAGGTTACAAATCAGAGGAATTGAGTAAGGTGGAACAAAGCCCTTATCCTTCTGTCCAGAATGCAGAATTATATGCCATTTTTGTGGTGCTAAGGGATTCTAAAGAACCTCTTAATGTAGTCACTGTTTCACAATATGCAGAAAAAGTCATCTTGCATATTGAAACCACTGAATTTTTACCAGATGATACAGAATTGACTTCATTGTTTATCCAGGTATAAGACATAATCAGGAATAGGCTTTGTCCTATGTACATAACACACATCCGATCCCCTATGGGTCTGCCAGGTCCACTAGCACAAGGTAATGTAGAAATTGACCAATAATTGATTGGAAGCTTGTTGCAGGCCTCAGATTTTCATAAAAAATCACATCAACATCAAAGTTTTAAAGAAAGAGTTTTCCATTACATGGCAATAAGCTAAGGAGAATATAAAAAGATGCCCTACTTGCTACTTATATAACCAAACACTGCTGCTTGCAGGGACTAACCCAAAGGGTACTCCAAGGAATGAAATCTGGCAGATGGATGTGTTCCACTTTGCAGAATTTAGAAAATTAAAATATGTACATCACACCATTGACACTTATTCAGGCTTTCAATGGGCAACTGCTTTAAGCTCAAAAAAGGCTGACTTAGTAATAACACATTTATTAGACATTATGGTCATCATGGGTATGCCTGCATAAATAAAAACAGATAATGGTACAGCTTATGTCTCTAGGGAAATGAAACAGTTTTTTACTTATTATAATATTAAGCATGTTACAGGTATACCATACAATCCTACAGTCAAGCAGTCATAGAAAGATCAAATTGAACTATAAAGGATATGTTAAACATACAGCAAGGGGTGAAAAATGGCCCCATAAATAGATTACATAATGCCTTATTAACCTTGAATTTTCTTAACGCTAATGAGAAAGGAACAACAGCAGCAGAAAGACATTGGATAATGGAAAAATCTGCTGAACTAAATCAACCAGTTTATTTCAAGGATGTGTTGAGCTCTCAATGGAAACCAGGAAATATGCTATGTTGGGGCAGGGTTTTTGCTCTTGTTTCCATAGGAGAAGAAAAAATTATGGATACCATCAAAATTAATAAAAGTTCGGATTGAAGAGGAGAAAACTTTTGGAAAGGAGACATGACAACTCATCCACAATGATGATAATCATACAGGTGGTAAGAAAAACATAGGATGAAGGCAGGGTTCTGTTCTTATCCTTGCAGGAAAACATTTTTCTTTAAAAACTTCAAGGGACCTTGGACAATTGAATACTGACAGGTGAAAAAAAATACTACCCAATATGGATCATCAAAAAAAAAAAAGAATAGGTTTGGTAAGTATAAATATGTTTTTAAATTTATAGAGTTGGTTTTGGAATGGGACCCTGGCTTAGTCCTTCTCTAATTCCAAGCCTGTTGTTAAGAGAAAAACCCAGAGTTTCCGGAGTTTCTGTCTCATGTCAAGAGCCATGATATGGGACAGAAAGAAAAATGAATTTAGAAAACATCTTTGCTTTTCTTCATATTTTTGTCTTCATCATGCCTTTCAGTGAATATATACAACGGTATATGTCTATATAAATAATTTTAAGTTTTCCACAATGAGCAATAAATTTTCCTGCAGTAATCTTTGAAGTTTCCAGGAAGAAGATGGGGCCCTGTAACAACAACTCCATCTTTTTGATATGACATCATGATACTGATAGCACTATTATAAGACCTGTTTTGGGTACCAGCTGCATAAGACAATTTCAACTTGGCTAGCTGAAACAGTGCACATCTTTTACAACATTCTGGCCAGACCTCCAAAAAAACTATTTGCGATGTTACCAGACATTAATTTTGAAATTTAACCATCATTTTAATTTTACAGGATCTCCCAGAAAGACCTGGAAGTAATTCTGGTGGACAATGTCCCCTCTCCAAGTAAAGGTTGTCCTTGAGTTTAGGGACATCATTTATGGGTTGATTATAGTTAGTATATGGTTGAGGGTTGGGGGAGGCTCAGGGATCTTTTTGAAAAAAAAAAAAAACGAGGGAAAATCGATTGGTATTTGTGAGTTATTGTTTATAGATAATTACATTGGGCTGGACGGTGGTGGTGCATGCCTTTAATTCCAGCACTCGGGAGGCAGAGGCATGCAGAACTTTGTGAGTTCGAGACCAGCCTGTTCTACAAGAGCTAGTTCCAGTGCAGGCTCCAAAGCCACAGAGAAACCCTGTCTCAAAAAAAAAAACAAGCAAACAAACAAAAAATAATTACATTGGCATAGATTCTTGTGTATGGATACAAAGTTAAATTATATTGAATATTGTATGCATGCATGCTTCTACCTCTGTTTAAAACATTTTTGATGTGTTGACTTATATTGATATATATTCACCAAATTGCAGTGTACATTTCTACCTCTGATTAAGATACTTATATATTTTTTATGTAGTGAGATATTGCAATGTATACTTGTACATTGCATACATTTGGAGGGTCATTGTCCTCATTTATTTCACAGTTGTTTATTCTCTTAGTCTTTAAGTTAGATAGGTATTAAGTATTGTAGATCAATAGTCATCTGTGTTTGTCATATTTATAGTTAGACTGATCAGGTTCTTTAGATACATAGAGATTATACTCTGTATAAATAATCTTCAACATCTTTAAAGAGCTGTAGAAAATCGCATTTAATCTAACCTAGAGTTCAGTGATAGGGATACACATACACTCCTGGCTACACCTATCTATTCCTGAGAGATTGTTGAGCACCAAAGGCACTCCACTTGGAGTTTGTCTTCTTCTTGGCAAAACTGGCCAGCAGTTTGTTAGGCTGGATCATCAAGGAACTGCCCATACCTCAACTACTGACAAAATACATAGTATCCGGAAATGGATCAGCCGAACGGTCAAATTCTGCCAAGACAGAGTAAGATGGTTTTGAAAAATTGCTTGCCTTTAAAAATAATCTGTCAGTTATTCTAGGCCTTAGCCTAAGTTGGTTGCTTCAACGCAGCAAACATAACCTTGGGTGATTGCCCAGGTAGCCAGTTGTCTCTGTGATTTGTTACATATTTTGGAAGTTGTTTGATTGTGCTTTATAATTACTCAGGCAATGTAATTTCCCTTCTCAGATCTTCAATGGGGTTGAAGACTAGATAAATGTAGTTACTTTCCTCTCATGACTTGGCCAAGTTATTTATTATACAAGATTTAAGCTAGTTAAGAATAGGATATTTGTTTTTACTGTATATATTTTTGTAGTAGGTTTAGAACTCTCTTATTTAAACAAAAGGTGGAGGTGCTATGGAAGTGCCTTCTGCTCCTTCAGCCAATAGCCTTTAAGATACCAGCCCACGGGGTGTGGTTTCATTTATTTTAAAAAGCGGTGACAACCCTCTTCTCTCTCACTTGCTTCCGGCTCCCATTCCAACTGCTAGACTCTCTGTTTCCTGTTTGTGATTAGAGGACTGTGGTGTAGGACGGTGTTCTGTAAGTTTTCCCCCCTCCAATAAATAACCCCCTTTTAAATGAAACTGGTGTAGGATTGTTTTGCATCGTTACAGAAATATGCGTTCAACCCAAAACCCAAAAAAATAAGGCAGCCAAGACACTAGAGCAGTCTTATATCTACCAAGGCTGGGTGACTGCAAACTAACTAGACTAGTTCTCTCTCTCTTTGTGTTATATAGTCCCTCTAGTGCTGGAATTAAAGCATGGCTCCCTAGTACTGAGATTAAAGGTGAGGTACCACCTCCTAGATTTTTTGATATTGTACAGCCAGGGTGGCCTTAAACTCGCAGAGTTTCATCTGCCTCTGTCTTAAAAATCCTTGGATTAAAGGTGTGTGTAACCATTACCTGATTTCTAGTGGTTTTAGCATTTCTCTTGTCTTCATGCAAGATTTATTTATAAAAATACAAATAATATACTACTACATTTTTCTATTTTGTCTAAAATAAAAATAGGAAGGCTATAACTTATATAAGAAAAAGCATATATATATATATATATATATATATATATATATATATATATGGATACTCCATATCCATCCTATATGAGTCCAATGGCTTGTACCTAATATACTTTCTATCATAACTTGCTTTCTGCATCAGGTAAAAAAGAAAACTATAACCTTAAGGACTGAGCAGAAAATAATATTAACTGAATAAGCAGGAAGTACAATCAAGTGATTTTCAACATTTTTGAGTAATGACATAAACAGCTAACTGCCTGGATAGTCACCCAATGTTCCTCTGCAATGTTTGGGCATCCTTCTTTGGTCTAACAGCCTAGTATATCTGATAGACATTTCTGTGAAGAAAGATACTCAGAGGGACTCTCCCTCCTGGTCTTGACAATGTTTGGCAATCACTTTCTTTTGTGTTCTGCTTGACCAGGAGTTTCTTCAATGCCCATTATCTTCTCCAAAGTAGATTAGTGCTTCCATGAGCGGACATGTGTCCTTGTATTAAAAAAGAACATGTTATTAAAACATATTAAATATCATATTTAAACCTCTGAAGTGTATGAAGATGATCTGTCTATGAAAATATATCTTTGTTTGACCTTGAAAACATAACTAATGTGACTGAAAGTTTATTTATACTATATGATTAGGTGCAAATTTAATTTCCTTATTATCCTAAACTGTTGGTAATAATAATTTTCAGGGGCTTGAAATTTGAAGTCCATTGTTAAATGAGTTATATAGGTATAATACTTTGAACAGGTGTAGAAATATATGTACAGTATGTTATAACAAAATTAATCTCCATATACCATATTTATGTACAAGTATTAAAAGTCCAATCCAATATAAAACATTTAAAAATCTACCTTTTGATCTTTTATCTATAGCCTCCATTTCTTTCATTTCAGAGGAGATTCAGTATTCTACCCTTTTATCATATCCTATCTATATGTCTCCTCTTTTTCAAAACAGGAAACTTAAATCTAATTTCCTTTGTTTAGCTTTTTTCCTGAGTATTACCATTAATAACTTGTAACCAACTCCCTTTAAAAAATGAGAAATAATCATAATCAATTGAATGACCAAAAACCACTCACAAGAACTCTTGGGAATGAGAATATCATAGACTTAAATTTTCTTCCTGCTGTATGGGGGTGACTGTATCTTTAGGTGATACTGAAAAGAAAAATTTGGGTTAATTATCAAGTCCTGTGAGTGGTAGCTGTATAATGTTTTTTGTTCAGTCTGTGTAGTGGGAATGTGTAGGGCTTGTCTCAAGCCCAGGCTAGAGTAGTTTGTTAGGCTGGATCATCTCACCTAGACATCTCAAAATTATTCTGAGCAGTTGGTAGACCAATGCTGACCCTCTGATTATGTTTTTTTTTTTTTAGATTACAGTGTTATCAGAATCCTGGAGTAGTCATTGTTGTGGTGCTCTATTCTCCTTAAGGAAAACTCAGTGTTGGCTGTTAGGTGTGCTAATTCTTCACTGCAGAAAACTGATAGACACTCAAACCTGAAATCATGAACAGGAAAGTAGATGAAATTTTTTTCTAGAATTAGTTAGTACACTATATGACCATTAACATTATGATAAAATTATATATATATATATATACATATATATAGTAAAATAGACATTATTTATACATTATATATAATTTATATATAATATATATTTTTGATGTATATTATAAATCTTGTACATTAAGAAAATCTGTCAAAGGTTCAAAAGGTCAATATAAAAACCAAAGGATTATGAGAATAGTAGGAATAAAATAGCCTTTAAGTTTTTTGTTTTTCTCCTTTACTGTGTCATGGCTCTTCTGACATGAGTCAGAGATTTCAATTTTACTTTAATAAGCATGATAGGGTTAGAGAAGGAGAGAACCACACTTTAACTCTAAAGTCAGTTTTAACCTTCAATTGGAATAGGACTACAAGAAGACATTATATGACTGTTGAGAACAGCAGAAACAAACATTTGGGAATATTTATGAAAGGTAACTCTGTATGAAATGTGATATAACAATAGGCCAGTTACTCTTTCTTGAGATATTATTTTTCTGAATGGTTTGTCCCTTTTCTTTAGATGTCTCAGTTGTCCAGTAGTCTTCAAATTCCTTAGCTGAATGGCATTATTCTCCTGAAAATACAGAAACAAAACACTTTCCAAACTCTTATTTTGGGGAGATTCTCTTGGGAGTTATGTCTGACATAATGAAAAGCATTTATCAGTTTTACATGTAGTTCAGATTAAAAGGCCATGATGTTTAATGAACTATAATCTCTTCTAATTAAGAGGTATCGCTTGTCCAAATAGAATCTTTTAGAATTTTGATTTGTTCCTTAAGTTTTCTTCTCCTGTGGAAACAAAAACAAAATCCCTTTCCAAACATAACACATATCTTGGAATCCATTTTGAAGTCAGTACATCTTTAGAGTATATTGGCTGGTTTAATTCTGTAATTGTTCTACAATCCAATGTCTCACTGTAGCTGTGTTTTCTTTCTCAGAATTAGGGCCAAGAGTTCAGTAAACTGGAACAGAGGTGAACATCCCATCTCTCAGGACTAGATTTCACTGTATAAAAAGCCACCCTGAAAGATTCTGAATGAGAAAAAATTAACAATCCTACCCAATTTTGATGCCTATGAACTACAACAACTACAAATATGATTCAATACCCCTAAGGGTGTAGTAGTGCCACACATACCTTGGTGGTAACCAACAGTAGCTCACTAATTGAATTTAAAATCTACTCAAGAGGGAACTCATTGATAATTATAGAAATCTACCCAACTAATCAAGGCTAATGAAATCATGAATCTTAGAGAATTTACAACAATCTGTTCTGAAAATTAAACTTGATGAATTTATGTGAGTTAAGAGTAAAGAGATAATGTGTATAGCATTAACAAAGAAAAAATGCAGACATCCAGATATAATCTAAATGGATTTTGCTATGAAGGCTAAAGTGAAAAGAAAACTAGAAATGTTTTAACTTTCTGTGAACTTTGAACATACGTGAATATTTTATTAAATGAGATAATTTTTAATATTTTCCTCCAAGTTGTATTGTTACTATATCTATTCAAATAATTGCCTTGGGTCCTTTTATGTTGTAATAATGCATAAAATCATTTGCTTGTGAATCAAAGTATTCTGAATCTCCATATATATTTATTTTTTAAATCTGTTTCAGGTGGCAACATGAGGTAGAATTATACACTGTTCTCCAGGGTTTCTTTAAATCTTTGTCCAAATTTTCTTTTAAACCTTATGGTAGATAATTAAGAATTTTGAAATATGTTCTTTGCTGGTGAATCCACAAAAATATTTTCTGTCAGTTTATTAACTGTGATTTTAGTGTTCTCTGTATCTTATATTTTTTGCCATTGTTTTCCAAAATTGGTCATCAAAATATCACAGTTTAATTACCCTTGAATTGGATTGTTTCCTTCATGAGTGATGGTTTTTTCTTACTGAATTTTGTAATAGTCCACTGTATATATTATTACATGCAATATATTATCACTTAAGTACCTGGTACTTACATTATCTGATGCTAGTGTTCTGACACATTTCCTTAGATGCAAAATGCATATGATTCAATGGAAGAAAACCAAAGAAGCACTTCCTCCAATATTTGCTGATTGTTTCTCCTAATGCTGACGTTTGATTATTATGTAGCTTATAATGAACTTATACAATAATCTATAGTGACTATTAAAACATTTCTCATGTGTGTTCTAGATATGAGTTTTGCTTTTGGCATACATCATTTTAATTTTTATTTCAGAAATGAAATTTTGTACATTTGTGGAGTGTAGCATGATCCTATAATATACGTATTTTCCTTGTTTGAAATGCCATAGATTACTTACAGCATGTATTATCTTGTGTGCTTCTTTATATAATGAAAACATAAATTCAACTGGCAATTTTTATATATTCATTATATAACATAAAATTATCATACTTTTACATAATTGAAGAAATATTCGGCATGATAAACAAATGTAACACATCTTTGCTTACTTAAAGTAATATCAACAATGTTCTCCCCTTTTTCTCTAATGGAAAAATATTTTAACTTTAACATTGTAAAACTATACACAACAAGAAGAGTTGTATAATAGGGAACATATTTACAATATCCAGTCCATCTGTACTTAGTCAATTCAATGAAAATACTCCATTGTTAATCTTGAATCCAAAGCTTTGTGCCTAATTTATGTTGAATAATAACTAAGGAAACTATTACTATAACTATCTAATCTCAATTCTATCAAAGATCACAGAAACATATTACCTGTATAAACAGAAAATGCAGTACAGGTCACTTCCAAAACTAGAGAGAGAGACAACAGAGAAATCTGGTGGCCTGGAATGTTGGGACATCCAATATTTGACCTATAGGCCTAGAATATCTGACAGACTCTTTTATTTGTAGGATTCTCACGCCTAGTTTTGGCAAAGTTCAGTGGTTGTTTTCCTCTGTGTCCTGAAGAATGTTCTGCCAAACTTTCTATATGACTGAGAGCTGTCTACTCCCATCTTATAATTCTCTCTAGTTTGGGGGTTAAGGTTATGCACCACTACCACCTGATTTCTGCAGCAAGCTAGATTTACTACTGGGATTAAAGTTGTGTGTCATTGCTGCCTTGTCTGTAAGTGGCCAGTGTGACTGTTTTACTTTTCTAATCCCCATTCTGAAGTTTAGGTAAGAGCCAGTAGCTAGCTGTTTTGGTTTTCTGGTCTTCAGGTTGAATTCCAATATCTGTCTCTGTTTTTTTTTTTTTTTTATTAATCGTGCTTTAAGGAACATATATACAGTATAACCAAATAACCATAAATTTGCATCAATAGACCAACATCCAAACCAGTGTAAATATTTGAAGTTAACAGACATCTTTTTTTATCCTATATTCACATATCCTCACTAAATGATGAAAATCATCCATAACCTACCAAACAAACAAACAAACACTAACTCCACCTACTGTGAATGAGATTGTTGTGTTTTCCTGACTGCTTTTTGTTGTCTGGGTATGACAACATCTTTAGGGAACCTGAGAAAATTGTGATAATGGTCAAGTACTGGGGGAGCTAGCTGTTGTCCAGTCTCAGTGTGATGGTATAAAACAATATTTAGTTAAAATCCTGGGTAAAATACTATGTGAGGATGAACCATATGAGTCAGCAGCCTTGAAGCTGTTAAGAATACAGAACACTAAGGAAACTTCAACAGAAGGAAGATAGGCTATATCACCTAGGCCACCTTTTTTATTGATGTCTGGCCCATTTGCTCTGAAAACACACAAACTTTCAAATGTAAAATCAATACCTGCATTAAGACAAGTGTGGACTGTGTGTTGTACACAAGTCAGCTAGAGATGAGTTTTGTTTTGTTTGAGCACATAAAATATATGCCACCTATCTTACAGTTTTTCTAGGTTTATTTCTAAAATTTCTTTATGATTTTAAGGGGTCTTCCATGATCAAACTTGATTACTATTAACCTTGAATGAATCCTGTGGAAACAAAAGCATAATATCTTCCACAAAGTAATACATATTTTGTTTTCCATTTTAAACATAGGGCATTCTTACAGTAGCTAGGCTGGTTTATTTCAGCAATCCCTGTGAAAATCTTATGTCTCCCAGCAACTGTCATTTGCTTATCAGCAATCAAAAATTTAAGGGCTATACAACATTAAGGATATAGACCTGTTGTGTATTTCAAATATCTACATAACTTAATTATTTTTGTTAATTTACTTATCTTTTTAAAGATAATACTTACTATTTTAAACTTTTTATAGTGTTTGAAAGTCTTTTTCTTTTTTTTTAAAGCCTACATACATTTTGAAAAAAAATATGTAACCTTTTAGAGTGTTTTTTCCTGTCTGGATCTGTCTTTACTGTGCATCTACAGTATTTTCTGTCCACATGAACAAAAATCAAAAATCTGTTAAGCTACTGCTGAATTCTCTGTCACTGCATTAATGACTGGCTGGAGATGTTTGAAATGGAACTGAATTCAATCCCCACTACCCCCAGCTCTGAAATGCCAGGTGCTCCCAGTGAATCAGGTGTTTTACTTAGCTTGCTATTTCTATCTAGTGTGAAAAGGGTGAGTTAATTTACTGAATTGCTGATGGGAGTGCAAGCTGGTACAACCCCTTTGGATGTCAGTGTGGCAATTTCTCAGAAAACAAGGAAAAAAAACCTTCCTCAAGACACAGTAATTCCACTTTTGGGTCCATATCCAAAGGATGCTCAATCGTGCCACAAAGACATGTGCTCAAACATGTTCATAGCAGCATTGTTTGTCACAAACAGAACCTGAAAACAACCTAAATGCCTCTTGACAAAAGAATGGATGAGGAAAATGTGACACATTTACACAACGGAGTACTACACAGCAGAAAAAATAATGACATCTTGAATTTTGCAGGACAATGGATGGAGCTAAAAAACATTAATTTGAGTGAGGTAACACAGACACAGACAATTATCACATGTACTCACTCATAGGTGGTTTTTACACATAAAGCAAAGAAAACCTGCCTACAATCCCAGAGAACTTAGACAACAATGAGGACACTAAGAGAGACTTACATAGATCTAATCTACATGGGAAGCAGAAAAAGACAAGATCTCTTGAGTAAATTGGAAGCATGAGGAACTTGTGGGAGGATTAAAGGGGGGAGGGGAGAGGCAGAGAGGGGAGCAGAGAAAAATGTAAAGCTCTATAAAAATCAATTTTAAAAAGAGAATACATATTCTTTTACTGTTCATTTTTATTCTCTCAGCTTTCTGAGGCCCTTTGTGGAAATATGGATTCTATATTGGCTAGCAAAATGTAGTTGGATTTTCTCTTTGGGCAAGCTACCACTCAGGTTCCCCAAAAGACAAGGAGACTTCTTATTCTTTGTTTAAAAAAATCCCAGCCTCAGTTTAGGCCCCTTTCTAGCCAGCCTTTGTACCTTAACTAAAACTATTATGTTTCTCTTTATCTTTGCTTTGCCTTGGGGCTTTTTATCTTTCCTTCTTTCTATGTATTTTCTGCTTTCTCTGTGACTGGTTAGCTGGCTGGATGCATGTTTTGGTAGCTGATTCCTAGCATCCCTGTCTCCTTTTCATTTCTCATTCTTTTTTCTCTCTCCTCTTTTGAATCTAGATTTCTCCTGCTATTAATTCTTTCTGCCTGTCATCCATGCCAGTCCTTTCTTCTGCTTGGTTATTGACTATTCAGCTTTTTATTAGACCCATCTGATACTTTACCCAGGCAAGATGAAACAGATGCAACCCATCTTTATATAATTAAATAAATGCAGCATAAGCAATAGTAACAGTCACATAGTTAAAGGAATATTCAACAGTATAAACTAATGTAACACATTTTATCTCATTAAAATAATATTATACTATTGTCACAGGACAATATTACACCAATTTGATTAAAAAAGGGGGCATTTTATTGGAGGGGATAAAACTTACAGATCAATGTCCCAAACCATGGTCCTCTGGTCGCAAACAGGAAACCGAGTCTAGCAGTCAGCATGAAAGCCGGAAGCAAGTTAGCTCAGAGAGCGGCTGCGGCTTTTTTTTAAATGAAAACCACGCCCCACATTGGGCGGGTATCTTAGAAGCCATTGGCTGAAAGCAAGAGGGTATAATCTCCCGCAGCATTATACAACAAAGCAACAAATAGTTCAAACTAATGAACATGTTGAGGTCATTTAACATTTAAACAACTCAAATAACATCACAAACATTTGTATATACACATTTATTTATTATGTCTACTTCCATAAAGAAACTCTCCTTCTCTAGAAGGGGATGGGAAAGCAAAGAAGGGAGTAGGAAAAAATATACAGCTCAATAAAAACAATTAAAAATTCTCCTTCACTTTTTAAATTGTTTTTATTGAGCTATATATTTTCTTGCCTCCCTTACTCTCCCTTCCCCTCCTACCCTCTCACATGGTCCCCATGCTCCCAATTTGCTCAGAAAATCTTGAGTTTTTCTACTTGGATGTACATTAGATCCATGTCTTAGTGTACTCTTTGTTGTCTAGGTTCTCCAGTATTATGAATTGTGGGCTGCTTATTTTTTGACTTTTTGTCTAAAAGCTACATATAAGTAAATACATATTGTATTTGTCTTTCTAGGCCTGGGTTACCTTACTCAGTATGAAGTTTTCTAGATCTATCCATTTGCCCTAAAATTTTGGGATGTCTTTTTTTCTATTGTGTAATA
>JAQHUG010000158.1:4126303-4150865 GCA_028555095.1 Dicrostonyx torquatus
TTAATGGGGATGGACCACCAGGTCCCAAGAGAGGTATAAAATGGTAGGCCCACGTGGAAAGTCTCTCTCTGCGTGGATCACCGACCTGCCTGCTTCCTCGTAGGAGCTCTCTCTGGTATAGTAATCTGTGTGTATTTTGGCCTTTTATTAAACTTGTGTGTCTTAAATAGAATTGTCACATTTCTACATCAATAGTGACTGAAAGCTTTACTGGGTGTAGTAGTCTAGGCTTGCATCCATGACCTTTTAGTGTCTGCAACATACCTGTCCATGACCTTCTGGATTTCAGGGTTTCCTTTGAAAGCTCTGGTGTAATTTTGAAAGGATCGCATTTATATAATACTAGGATTTTCCTTTGCAGCTCTTAATACCTTTTCTTCATTCTGTATGTTTAATGCTTTGATTATTATATGATGGAGTAAGTTTTTTTTTAAGTCCAGTCTCTTTTGTGTTCTGCAAGCTTCTTTTACCTCCTTTATGTTGGTAAAGTTTTATTCCATGATTTTGTTGAATATATCTTCTATGCCTTTAAACTGGGGTTCTTTTCCCTCTTCTATCTCTATTATTTTTTGGTTTGTTCTTTTCATGGTGTCCCAGATTTCCTTGATGTTTTGTGTTAAGAATTTGTTGGATTTAATATATTCTTTACTGATGAATCTATTTCTTCTATCATATCTTCATCTCCTGAGATTATCTCTTCCATCTCTGCCTGTTATGCTTGTATATGTAAGTTTTGTTTTTTCACCCAGAGTTTCCATTTCCAACATTCCCTTGTTGTTGTTGTTATTGCTTCGATTTGATTTTTCAAGTCTTTAACTCTTTTAGCTGTTTGTTTCACTTCTTTGATTTTTCCTCTTGGTTTTCTTGGGTTTCTCTAAAAGATTTATTGATTCTCCCAATTTTTTGCTCATCATTTCCTCTGTTTTGATAAGGTAATTTTTTTAAATTTCTCTTTAAATGTCTCTATCATTTCTATAATGTTATATTTAAGGTCATTTTCTTCTGGGTTAGGATGATCACATCTTTTTGTTTCATGACCACTGTGTTCTGATGTTACCATGCTGTAACCTTTTTAGATTGTTGAATGAATTCTTGCTCTGGCACCTTTCCATATCTTCCTCTAGTTGGTGCTGGCAGTGTGTTTGCCTCTTGGTTCAATTTTTACACTTGGTGTTCATGTCTCAGGCATCCTCTCTTGGAGTGATTGTTGCAGTTGCTGTTTGTGTATTAGAGAGATACTAGTGATTCATCCTATATAGTTTCTGTGTGTGTCTCAAGGAGCCACTGAGGTCTCCTGGGATGCGTGAGTATGCGGTTTGAATGAGACTTGTAGGTTGTAGGGTTTGATCAGTGCACAGTGTTGGATGCCTGATGCCTACCTAGTGAAGCTGAGGCAAGTGCAGGAAGGGCCCAGGTTATGATGTGGTACCAAAGGCCTAGAAACTGGGTTGTCCAGTTTGTCATTCACCTCTTGGTCCATTCTGTGCAGTCTCAGTTTATGTATCATAGATTCTCTGAGGTCCCAGGGATGGGTTGGTCTCAGGCAGAGTGGTATTTGTAGCTTACAGGGTCTGATAGATGGGGAATGTTGGAGCAGCCTAGCTGCATAATATTTGCCAGCTGACTGGCTAGTGAAGCTGATACTGGTGGGAAAGGGACTTGAAGATTTGTCCTGTTAACTAGGACCTAGAGACTGGGGAGTCCAACTGGGTGGTTGATTATGCACCTCTTGGTCCACTCTGTGCAGTTTGCAGACTGTACATCAGAGACACTCTAAGGTGGAAGGAGATGAGTGGATTTCATGTTTCCAATTCTTAACATAGGAAAAAATACATTTTCAACATAATTTAGCTCTCTCCTATTTTCTTAAATATTTCCTAAATCTCTCACTAATTCTTTTGATTTCCTCAGGCAAGCAGCAGTTGACTGCTTGTGTGAATAAGTTCAGAGGGTATATGTAGCATACTCAGTGGTTGAGAACTCCAGATGGCAAATGCAGTAGAGCTTGCTGGTGTGATACCTCTTTCTATGTGGTTCTACCACTCATTAGTACACCAATTGTTGTCCTCTTTTTAAATTATTGCTGCCTTTTAATCCACAATGGTCTTATCAGCAACTGAAGCTCTTGTCACAACCAGCAGTAGCTATACTGCAAGGGCTGCACTCTGAGGGAACTCTGGTTCCTCAGGAACAGACTATTACCTCTGTCCCTCTAAAGAACTCGAGATTCAAAGACTGAGGTAGAAATCTTCTCCTCAGAGAGGCTGAATATCAAGTAGTTCATCTCCTCTCTTCATCTCTCTCCAGAAGTTCTCATGCTTCTCCTCACCCCTACTGAAAAAAATCGTCACCACAGAAATTTCGTATGATAGATGCAGATAGAGCCAGAGACCCACATTCATATCAGAACAAGGGATTGAGCTACCAAGGTCCAGTGGAAGAGGAGAAGGAGGGAGAAGATGAGCAAGGATGTCAGGACCGTGAGGGACTGGCCCACCAACAGAGACAGTGTGCTTGATCTATTGGGAGCTCATCAAATCCAGCTGGACCAGGACTGAATGAGCATATGACCTAGCCAGAGTCTCTGAATGTGACTGCCAATGGGGACTGACTGAGAAGCCAATGATAATGGCACTGGGACCTATCTCTTCTGCATGTATTGGCTTTTTGGGAACTTATTCTATATGGATGCACATCTTCTTAGACCGGGATGGAGCAGGGAGGGCCTTGGGCCTCCCACAGGACAGAGTATCCTGCCCCATCTTAAGGGAGCAGGGGGAGGGCGGTGGGGTAGTGGGGGAGCGGGAGGGCCTGGAACAAGGGGAGTAAATGTAAATTTTTCTTTTAATAACATAAATAAATAAATAAATAAAATTTTCCTTCACGTGGGTCCTCCCTACCATTTCCTGTCAGCTAGTTGCTGACTCAGCCTCCTGAATGAAGGTGAATTTTATTTGAACAAACACATTTTTTGCAGCATTAAACAAATGTTCTAGAGCATAAACAAGAGTAACACATGTTAAAAATATGATTTAGCACTCTACCTTTCCCCTTTATTTTTTTTAAAATAATCAGTCCTGGCTAAAACAAGGGAAAGAAAATTAATGTACTTCTGAGACCTGTGTTCTCTCCCTGAAAAATCCTTTTTTTATATGTATTTCTTTTTACCAAGCTTTGACATTCTCACTGCTTCTGTCAGATATTTAACACAAGGAAGAACAGCTGGTGTGGTTACAGGGGCTATGAAGTTAACTGTTCCAAGAGAACTTTCTGTTCAATCATTCTGTTACATCCTCAGTATTGTCTCCTATTTCTTATCATTTTTCTTCTGAATTTAGAGTTCCCCAAATAATAAAGTATCCACTTTCTCTCATCAGTATCCTATTATATTTAATAATGCCAAATTTTAAAAAAGCCCTCCAATCTTTCTTGACCATTGGTAGTACCTTGATATAACAAAACAGCTAATATTTTTAATCAACTTAAAGGAAATTTGATATTTTTCTTCAACTTATTTGACCCGAGAAACCCTTTCTAACATAATTCTATTGATGTAAAATGAAATCACTATTTTGCACAACATAATACTTACCAATCACAATGAAAAGGATAATGTATCTATTAGACAGTTAGTTGATCAATAAAATTAACACTGATTTAACTTTGTTTTCATTTCCCTATATTTTTAATAAGCACACAATATGTGGAGATATTGGTAACTATATAGAATATCAATACATATCATTGGAAGATATCTTCACTTGAGTCCTTTCAATTTCAAAACCTAATTTTTGATTGAGATCAATTTGTATCTCCTATTGAATTAATAATGCTCTGTTATCTAACTTCAGTGTTTTATCTACTATCAAATTGGCCCAGAGGTGTGGGAGAACAAAGTTTTAATCTGTATATGCTACATCAAATGACCTAAGCAATAATATGTTGTTTAGAACAGAATTCCAACTAATTATGCCAAGAGTCAATTTGATTAATTCCATATATAACAATATTCCATATATAACAGTATTCCATATAAATATCTAAATTTCTACATAGACCAATATTACCTCAAATGCATGATAGTTGCCCACAATGATCTTACATTGCTAATATAAGTGAGTATAGATAATAATTATCAATGCCGTTTTGTTGTTGTTAATGTATATGAAAATAACAGGTATTTAAATACCAGGTTTATTAACTATACACATATATCATTCATTTGGTGCTCACCATGTCTTGAACACTGTCATATTACCAGACTATGATTTTGTGTGCAATGTATGAGGATTAAAATATACAATTCTGCTTATTTTTATCAGATGTGTTTAATATCTAGGGGTTTTTCCCTTGAAGAAAGATTCTTTGAGTTTAAAGCTGAAAATACACTCCTAATTATGCTTACTCCTCACTGAAAATTTTATTCCCTCTTTGATGCCATAAGACATTCTGCAAATCAGTAAATGTCCTTCATTTTCATGGAAACTGGGTTCAAATATATTTTCATTAATGAGACAATTTTTAAGTCCTGACCTAGTAACTTTAATCTCATTTCTCTAAAATCTTACATAATGAAATTTTAAAGTCAAATGGTTTCACCTTCCTAAAGTTTCTTAATACAGACTAATAATAATAGCATATATAAACTTAATCAGAAAATCATAATACTTAGCTGATACTAAAATACAAAAGTAGTAGATATTTATATATCTTATTGTAAAATAAATCTACTTCATATTAGAACTAGTTTTGAAGAATTATGGTATTTAAATTTTTTCTATAACTTGGATAAAGGCAAGAGTACATGTGTGTGTTTGTGTGCGGGTACACACATATCATTGGTACATGCTTGTTGTAGCATATATGTTGATGCCAGGAGACAACCTTAATGTCAACCTAATTATCTAGGGATTCCTGTTTTTAATTGCTGCTATAAATGCCAGGATAGCTGTACCACTAGCTTCCAGTAATTCTTCTACCTCCTTATCTTCCTGTATGAACAAAAAAGTTACTGTTTCTGCTTGGTAAAAGTTTGTGTTGGTTCTGGTTACTAGAACTTAATATTCTCACTCTTGGCAGAAAAATATTGTAGGTATCCAGTCATCATTTCAAGCCCTAATGGCAGTTAGTTTATCAATAACTCTGAAAGTGTTGAGTCATGACAGTCACTGATTGCTTTTTCTGCTCATTTGTTTTTTTTATTTTTGTTTGTCTGAGTTGTTTTGTTGGGGTGTATTTCATTTTAATAGTTCAAATAAAACAAATCCAAAAATTTTAATCCCAACATACAGTCAATATAAAATCATGAAAAAATATACAACATGCTTAAATATAATGACCTGTATTATATAAAATGACATTTATCATAGCAGTATAAATTCATCTCTAAATAGTAATACTTAATTCATCCCCTTTTATTGAAAGTAGATGTATTTTCTTTTTCTTATTTTTAAAGAAAATAATCTTCTCTCATGGAATACATCCCAAGTTCAGTTTTCCTCACTCTATTCCTCCAAGCTACTCTGTCAATTTTACTATCCCCCAGATCTACCTCCACTCAGTTTCTCTTCAGAAAAGAGCAGGCCTGCAAGAGACAACAAGAAAAAAAAACATATGGTAAGACAAGCAAAAGCCCTCATATTGTGGTTGGACAAGGCAACCTGATAGAAGGCAAAAAGAGTCAGAGACAAACACCCTCTCATTGTTATAATTTCGAGAAAACATCAAGTTATCAAACTCAACATATAATCAGGAGACCAGGTTCCAACCTATGCAGGCTTCAAGTTTGCCACTTCAGAATTTGTGAGCCCAAATGAGCTCTGTTTAGTTGTTTCAGTGGACTGTGCCCTCATGGTGTTCTCTATTCCCTCTTACTCTTACAATATTTCCTCCCCTTTTTCCAAGCGTTTCCCTTATCTCTGAAGGAAGAGACCTAATCGTTGCCTCCAATGTAGACTCTCCACATAATGTCTGGCTTTGGATATCCCATCAGATACCAGAAGAAGCCTCTTCAATGACTATTGGATGAAACAACAATCTTAGGCTTATCAGCAATCCAGTCTCTGTTTCCTGGCCATACAAGCAGTTTAGGCCATGGATTCCTTCTTATGGCATGATCCACCAGCTAATCTAAAGTTAAGCCACTCCTACAAGCTCTATACTGCCGTTGCCTGAGAACATTTTGTAGGCAGACATTACATATGACAAAGATTTTGTGGTTGGATTGGTATCTGCATTTCTCTTTCAGCACCCTAAAGACACTTTTCCACACCAAGAAAACTAGACTCTAGATGTGAAGACTCCATGTGAGCACCATCAATCTTTCTACTTTCAATGAGCTATGTGGATATTGTCCTTGGGAATGGGACCCAGAAGTCAACTTTTTGAAAATGACCCTATGACCTAGCATCAGTCTGAGTTGTTTAGGGATCTCCATGGGAATGCTTTGGCTAACAAATCAACTGAATACATGCCAGGTCACCAATGGAAGCCTTGTCTGGCTACCAGTGATGGCAAATTAAAACAGTACTCACCATTAGTAAATCCACTATTTCTAGGAAGTTATCACTTCACTAGATTTCAACACTCATCTTAATATTCGCAAATTAGATCAGCCTTTTCACAAACTATCTTCCTCCATTGTTCCACCCCAAGCTGATCCTTAAAGCTTCTGTCAAAGGTTTTTTTTTCTGCATCTAAAGAGATGATTATGTATTTTTGTTTTCTTTCCATTTACATATATGATGGATTATATTTGTTGATTTTTATGCATTGAATCATCCTGCATCTCTAAGAGAATGATTACTTGAATATGGTGGATGATTATTTCATGTGTTTTTTGATTTGGATTGCAATTATTTTTTAGTATTTTTGCATTCATGTTCAAGAGAGAAATTGGTCTCTAATGCTCTTTCTTTTTTGAGTTTTTGTGTGATTTTGGTTTCAGGGTAACTGTGGTATCATAATGTGAATTATGTAAAAGTTCCTCTTATTTCTATTTTGTGGAAAAATATAACGAATATTGGCATTAATTCTTCTTTGACACACTGATAGAATTCTGAGCTAAAACGATCTAACTTATAGGCTCTTTTTGGTGGGATAAATTCAATGACTGATTTTATGTCACTAGGGCTTATAGGTATATTTAAATTGCTTATCTGACCTTCATTTAATTTTGCTAAGTGGTAACTTTAAAGAAAATTATCCATATATTTTAGATTTCTCACTTTGTTGGAGTAGAGATTTTTAACATATATTCTTTTGATTCTCTGGATTTTCTCCACATTTGTTGTCATGTCTGATTTCATTTCCATTTTTATTAATTAGCATATTCTCTCTTTGTTATTTAGTTATGCAGGTTAAGGCTTTACTTATCTTGTTGATTTTCCCAAACAGCCAACTCTTTCAGTCATTGTACTGTTGTACTCTTCTCTTTGCTTCAATTTATAGATTTCAGCCCTTATTATAGTGTTTCTTGCTGACTACTTCTTTTGGGTATGCTTATTTACTTTTCTTCTGGAGTTTTCCAGTGTGTGGTTAAGTGGCTAGAATGAAATATATCCATATTTTTATGTAGTCCTTGATTGCTATGAACTTTTTTCATAGTGCTGCTTTCATTATGTCCCATAAATTTGGGTATGCTGTGTACTTATTTTCACTTATCTTTATAAGTCTTTAATTGTTGTCTTGAGCCATTTTTCATTCAATAGAGAGCTGTTTCCAGAAACTTGTATGATTTCTGTAGATTCTGCTGTTAATATCTGGCTTTAATCTATGGCAATTTGATAGGGTGCAGGGAGTTATTTCAATTTTTTTGTAACTGTTGAGACTTGCCTTTTTTCTAACTATGTTGTCAATTTTGGAGAAAGTTTTGTGAGGTGCTGAGAAGGTACATAATTTGGTGTTTAAGTGAAATATTATGTAAATAACTTTGATTCATTTGGTTTATAAGTTATCTCCAGCATTGCTCTGTTTAGGTCTTGTCTGAATGAAATGTTCATTGGTGGGATTGCAATTTTGAAGTTTCCAAATACACATATTTGAGGGTTAATGTGTAATCTAAGCTTTAGTAGTGTTTCCGTTGCAAAACTAGGTTTCCATGTTCACTGAGATGTGTGTATGAAGTCCTTGGCAAGAATGAGACCCAGCTGTGAGTTTGTGAAGAATAACCCTCTGACTTACCTTTATTCTATAATGATTTGGGATCAAAATGGGACTCAATGCCAAAAAAACTCAACTGTACTGTACCACTGCTAGTTAGGCCTTGCTTAACTACAGGAGATGGCCAGGTCATACTCCATATTCTCTGAAGGGGTAAGTCACAAAATAATTCCACACCAGTTTGGAATTATGAATAATAAAATGGTTATTTATTTAAAGTTGAATCTTACAGATCACCATCCTAGAAAATAGCCCTCTGCGTGAGCAGGAAAGGAATCTAGTAGTCAGAAGCAAAGCCAGAAGCAATGGAGTGAGAGTAAGGCTACTGTTACATTTTAAAGCGAAAGAGTCCACACCAAAGTGGGCTGGTATCTTAAAAGCTATGACCTGAAAGAGCAGAAGGAGCTCCCACAGCACATCCCCCCTTTGTTTAAGTAAGAGATTTCCAAACCCGATACAAAACAGTATATACTAGGAGCAGATATCAAGTATAAGATTAGAACTGCGATCAACATAAACAATATTAAGCAAGGAACATATGCTAAATGTTTTTTAAAATCTATTTTCTACTTTTGTTTTCTTTTTTTTAATTTTTATTGTTAAAAGAAAAATTTACATTTACTCCCCTTGTACCCGGCCCTCCCACTCCCCCACTACCCCACTGTCCTCCCCCTGCTTCCTTAAGATGGTGCAGGATACCCTGTCCTATGGGAAGCCCAAGGCCCTCCCACCTCCATCTCAGTCAACTAACTTAATTCTTATGCAATCAATAAATTGGCCAAGTCGTGAGAAGAAAGTAACTAACTACATTTATCTAATCTTCAACCCAATCGAAGATCTGAGAAGGGAAATAACATTACCTGAGTGATTAGGAAGTGCAGGCTCAGCCGTTAAAGGCTAGGCTCACAACCAAAAATACTAAGTGTTTTTTTTTTTTAATTATCCTAAGGCGTTTAAGTTTTGTATTGGAAATGGCTTGGCTAGATCATAAGAGGACAGTAACTACACTTATCTAATCTTCAACCCTATCAAAGATCTGAGAAGGGAAATAACATTACCTGAGTGATTAGGAAGTGCAGGCTCAGCCGTTAAAGGCTAGGCTCACAACCAAAAATACTAAGTGTTTTTTTTTTTTAATTATCCTAAGGCGTTTAAGTTTTGTATTGGAAATGGCTTGGCTAGATCATAAGAGGACAGTAACTACACTTATCTAATCTTCAACCCTATCAAAGATCTGAGAAGGGAGATAATATTAATTGAGCAGGCAGGAAATACAATCAAATAGCTTCCATAGCTAGAAATATATGACAGCGACAACTGGCTACCTGGGCAATCTACCAAAGTCTCATTTGAAACATTGAAGCAACCAACTTTGGCTAAGGCCTGGAATAACTGACAGACCATTTTCAAAGGCAAGAAAATTTTCAAAACCATCTTACCCTGTCTTGGCAAGATTTGACAGTCCTGTTTATCCATTTCTGGATACTATGTATCTTGTCAGTGGTTGAGTCATGGGCATTTCTTTGCCCAAAGACCAGTATTTGCACAAAAGAAAACAGGCTACAAGTGGAGTGTCTTTGGTGCCCAACAGTCTCTTGGGACTATATAGGTGATGCCAGGAGCAATCATGTCTTATGTCAACAAAACCCTAACTTATTTAAATGTCATGTTCCACAGATCCTTTAAGTAGTTGAAGATTATCCATCTATAGAGAATATAATCTCTATGTAATCAAAGAACCTGATTAGTCTAATTATAAGTATGACAAACATAGATGACTATTGATCTATAATTCTTAATACCTATCAAAATTAAAGACTAAGACAATAAACAACTGTGCAATAAATGAGGACAATGACTTCCAAATGCAAACAATGCATAAGTATCTTGATCAGAGGTAGAAATGTACAGTGCAATATGGTAAATATGTATATATATATATATACACACATATATATATATATCTTAAATATATATATTTAAAAATGTTTTGTAAAAAGGTAGAAGCATGCATGCATACAATATTCAATATAATTTAACTTTGTATCAATATACAGGAATCTATACCAATGTAAATGTCTGTAAACAATAACTCACAAATACCAATCTGTTTTCCCATCATCCAATTTTACCACTTTTTATTTTCAAAAAGATCCCTGAGTTTATAAAATTCCTCCCCCAACCCTTAACCATATAAGAATTATAATCAACCCCTAAATGATGTCCCTGAGCCTGAGGAAAAACTTTGCTTGGAGAGGGGAGACACTTCCAGCTGTCATGGAGGCAATGTTCTTTCTAGGGAATCCTGATGGTTAAATTTCAAGATTAATGTCTGGTAAGATTGCAAATAGTCTCTGAGTATTTTGTGGAGGTCTGGCCAGAACGTTGTAAAAGATGTGCACCGTTTCAGCTAACCAAGTTGGAACTGTGTTTTGCAGCTGATACCCAAAACAGGTCTTGTATTAGTGCTATCAGTATCATGACGTCATACCAACCAGGTGAAGTTGTTGTTATCAGGCCCCATCATCTTCTTGGAAACTTCAAAGATTACTGCAAAAATTCACTGTTCATTGTGGAAAACTTAAACATTATTTATATAGACATATAAAGACATATATATTCAATGAAAGGTATGATAAGGACAAAAATAGATATGAAGAAAAGGAAAGATGTTTTCTAAATTCTTTTTTCTGTCTGTCCCACATCAAACGGCTCTTGACATGAGATAGAACCTCTGGGTTTTTTCTTTTTAACAACACACTTGGATTTAAAGAAGGACAGAGCCATTGTCTAACTCTAAAACCAGCTCTATATGTACATAAACATATATATATATATATATATATATATGTATACATTGTATCATTTGTACTTATAAACCATATTTGATTTTCTTGATGATCCTTACTGGATAGTTATTTTTCTACCTGTCATCATTCAAACATCAGGGGTGTCTTGAATTTTTGAAGTTAAGTATTTTCCTGCAAAGGCAAGAACAGGACCCTGACCATTCCTATATGCTTTTCTTACCACCTGTGTGGTTATCACCATTGTGGATGAGCTGTTGTTTCTTTGTTTCAATAGGTTTTTCCTTTTCAAAGCTAATCTATTAATTTTGATGGTATCCATAATTTTTCATCTACTTTGGACACAAGTATGAAAAACCTTCCCCGACGTACTGCATCTCCTGGATTTCATTGTGAGGTCAACACATCCTTGAAATATACTGGTTAATTCAATTCAGAAGTTTTTTTTTTCCATTATCCAATGCCTCTCTGCTGCTGTTGCTCCTTTCTCTTTAGTATTAAGAAAATTTATGGTTAAAAAAGCATTATGCAATCATTTCTGGGGGTATTTTCTGTCCCTTTTTGTTTGTTCAGCATATCCTTTACAGTACAATTTGATCTTTCTATTACTGCTTGACCTGTAGGATTGTGTGGTACAACTGTAACATGCTTAATATTATAATAAGCAAAAAAATGTTTCATTTTCCTAGAGACATAAGCTGGACCATTATCTGTCTTCATTTGTGCAGGTATACGCATGATGGCCATGACTTCCAATAAATGTATGATTACTGAATCAGCCTGTTCTGAGTTCAGGGCAGTTGTCCACAAAAAACCTGAATATGTATCCATGGTGTGGTGTACATATTTTAATTTACCAAGTTATGTAAAGTGGAACACATCCATCTGCCAGATTTCATTCCTTTGAATACCGTTTGGGTTACTTCCTGCAGGCAACAGAGTTTTATTTTAGAAAGAGCATGTAGGGCATCATTTCATAATCTCCTTAGCTTGTGTTTGTGTAATAGAAAACTCTTTCTTTAAAAATTTGCTATTGATGTGATGTTTTTATGAAATTCTGAGGCCTGCAACATGTTTCCAATCAATAAGTGATGAATTTCTGCATTACCTTGTGCTAGAGGACGTAGCAGACCCTTATGGAATCAGATTTGTGTTATGTACATAGGACAAAGCTTATTCCTGATTATGTCTTGCAGTTGGATAAACAATGAAATCATTTATCATCTGGTAAAAATTCAGCAGTTTAAATATGCAAGATAACTCTTTCTGCATATTGTGAATCTGTAACTATATTAAGAGTTTCTTTAAAATTCCTTAGCACCATAAGAATGCAATGTAATTCTGCCTTCTGAACAGAATTATAAGGGATTTGTTCCACCTTACTCAATTTTTCTGATTTGTAATCTGCTTTCATTGATTTATTTGCATCAGTATAAAATGTATGGGCTCCAGTTATTCGAGTATCACTTACAATTTGAGGAGGAATCCAAGAAGTTCTCTTTATAAGGTTAAGTCTATCACTTTTGGAATAATTGCTATTAATTTCGCCCAGAATATTAGCACAAACTTTTTGCATGATTCATTGTCTTCCCATAACCTTTTTATTTCATCAGTAGTGAAAGCCACTATTTTCTGCTAAATCTATATCTGCTAGTTGACAAAGTCTCAGTTTACCTTTTATAATTAATTCAGAGACTTTTTCCACATAAGTTTTTTTTTAATATTTTACTTGGTTTATGTTGTATAGAGACCCATTCTAAAAATTATCTTCCCTCTGCATTCAAATTACCATAGGAGAAATTCTGGAAGGCCATATGACTAGGATACAACTAAGATTTGGATTCACCCTATCCACATGTGCCTCCTGTAATTTTTCCTCAACCATTGTCAGTTTCTTTTCTGCTCAGCTGTTAATTCTCTTGGACTACTTAAATCTTTATCACCCTCTAAGATTTTGTTTAAATGAATTATTAAATCAAGTTTTATCGCTACAGCTGGTCATAGACTGGAAATGTCTCCTAACAATCTTTGAAAGTCATTAAGAGTCCGTAGCCAGTCTCTCCTAATTTATGCACTTTTTTGTTCTAATTTTCTATAAACCTATTCTGTAACCTAGGTAATTAGCAGAATCTCCTCTTATAATCTTTTCAGGAGGGGCTGGAGAGATGGCTCAGTGATTAAGAGCATCACCTAGTCCTCCAAAGGTCCTGAGTTCAATTCCCTGCAACCACATGGTGGCTCACAACCATCTGAAATGAGGTCTGCTGCCCTCTACTGGCCTGCAGGCCTACATGTAGACATAATATTGTATACAGAATAAATAAATAATTTTTTAAAAAAATATTTTCAGGAGCCATTTGTAATCCCCATTTAGGCAAGACTTTCTTTACTTCATCAAATATATTTTCTAAAGAATCTGTATTTGAAACAGATAGCAAAATGTCATCCATGTAATGGTAAATTATAGACTTAGGAAATTGCTTACAAATTATTTACAATGCCTGACTTACAAAATATTGGCACAGTGTGTGACTATTGAGCCTCCCCTGTGGGATGATAGTCCATTGATATCTCCTAGTAGGCTGAGAATTATGTGAAGGCAAATTTTTTTCTATGCTTTTCTTGTAAAGGTATAGTGTAAAAACAATCATTCAAATCAGTAAGTCTAAGAGTTAGGTAATAGAGAAGGCAAAGGAATTCCAGATTGTAGAGGACACATAGGTTGAATTACCTTGTTGACATCTCTTAGGTCTGTCACCATTCTCTATTTACCAGATTTGTTTTTTACAACAAACACAGGAGAAATTTAAGGGATGGTTGATTCTTCAATGTGATGAGCATCTAGTTGCTCTTGTACCAGCTGTTACAAGCCTGTAATTTATCTTCAACTAGAGGCCACTGCTCGATCCACATAGGCTTTTCAGTTAATCATTTTTAAGGTAGGACTGTTGGTGCCTCTAAAGGTTTACTAGTTGCTGTATGTTCTTGTACAGCCTGAATATCTTGTGACCCTTTTCTGTAATACCTCATTATATCTTTCCCAGAATTATGAGTTCCTGGGACTGCAGGAATGTTAATCTGGGTATTCTATTGCTGTAGCAGGTCACAGCCCAATAAATTTATTGCAATATTGGTTATATATGGCCTCAGTCTTTCTATTTTCCCTTCTGGCCCTATGCATTCTACCCATCTTGTGCTTTGTTTTACATGAGATAGGGTTCCAATTTCCAGGAACTGAGCATCTACCTCTTGAGGAGGCCAATTCAGATGCCAAGATTCTGGAGTAATGATACTTACATCTGTACCTGTGTCTAACAAGCCTTCAATAAAAATGCCATTTATACAGACTCAGCTTTGGTCTCTGATCATTAATAGAAGTCTGCCAAAATATATGTTTACTCTGTCCTACTGGATTTTTTGACTCATCCCCATCATTTAGACCAGTATTGCTTTTTGCAGCAGGCATTGGATTTTTAAATTTTTTCTTGGTTAGACATGTTCTACACTGTAACTGGGAATGACTGGGCCACTTTTGGCTTGGGGGCCTTTGAGAGGCCCCTCAATGAATGAGTTTTCTGATGGTATAGGGTTGCCTTGTCTGTCTACGGTTGACCTGCATTCATTGATCCAATAACGGCCTTTACCATACCTCCTACATATACCTGAAGGCTGAGGTCTCCTATTTTTGTCATTCCCAGAGGAGAAATTATTCCTAGAAATTCCTTGCCTACAATCCCTTTTCAGATGTCCTAATTTACCACAGTTAAAATATTTGGCAGTTTGATGTCTTTTCATTGCTTTGGAAATCACTTCTCCTTCCCAAGATTCATCATTATAGCCAAACGTCTCAACATTCATCATATGCTGAAGCCATTTATCCAGTGATGATCTACTCATTACGGGCCCAATTATCTTTTTACAATCTAAGTTTGCATTTTCAGAAGCCAGTGATTCAAGAATTATTCATCTATCTTCTGGGTCTGTTACTCCTATTTGCAGAGACTTAATCTTTGCAAAAAGTCAGTAAATGGTTCTCTCTGTCCCTGCCTAACCCTGGTATATGATTCAATTCTTTTATCTAGTTCTTGTATCCTATCTCAAGCATTCAAGGCTGCTTTGTGGCATAGGGACAATACTTCTTTGTTGTATAAAGCTTGGACCTGTGTATCAGCATACACTCCTAGGCCAAGAATTTGATATTGGGAAGCCTCCACACCTTTTGCTCTTCCTTGCTGTTCTATATGTTTGGATTCTTCTCTGAAATAAATTCCAAGCATCAAGGAAGGTCCATCATCCAATATTGCAGAAACTAACTGAGAGAAATCATGGGGGTAGCTCTGACATTAGAAGTCCAAGTCCTTATCATTTCCTTAATAAATGCAGAGTGCAAGCCATAATTACCGATAGTTTGCTAAATTACTTTTAGATCAATCATTCATATTGGCATACATCTACCTTATTTGGCTCCCTTTGAGCCTTTAGAAATTGATGCTTTGTCAGAGTAAATTACAGTGTTTGAAGCTAAAACCCTGGGTAAGCCAGTTCTGACAGCCAGTAGTGATGTTGTATCCCATCCTCGTGTCTTCTTACCCTGTTCACCAGCTCCAATAATTTCCACAATCATTTAAAATCTTTTTCTCATTGTTTCTCATAAAGCCTGAATCTCCTGACCTGCACATGTTTCTAATGATTTCACTAAGGTATCAATATTTTGGTCCCCATTCTGCACCTGTGATTCTAAGGTTTCAATGTTTCCCTTCAAAGATAACATGTCCTCCTTGAACTTTTCTTGGGTATCATGTAGTTTCCCATCCTGGAAGTACATTCTGTCTGTTACCTTATCAAAACTTTGTGAGAACTTCTGAACATCAAATTCAACAGCATGAACCCTTTCAGGTAACTTCTTAGTACCCTTAGATGTGGAGTCAATTTTGCCTATCATAGTATCCACTTGTTCAGATAACCTCTGATTTTCAACAATTTTAATCCTTTCAACTAGCCATTCATTATTAATCCATAAAGATTGTATCATTCCTAAGAGTGTCATGTCATATTCTTCCTTAATGATAGAATATGGAGAAGAACACTGAAACCTAGTAACCATTAAATTCAGGTATCCCCATCGTCATATAAACTTCACATGATATAATCCATTGTATTAGAAAAGAAAGCAGTAAAAATTGCATTGGAAATGAAAACTGCCATATTACCTGTTATCCAGCAGGTGGTGCTGTTGCCAAGTCGTGACTATAACCAATTCAAAGGTGACAGAAACAGGGTTCTGTTTCAGTATCTGCCTTAGTATTTGTTAAAGACTGCAAAATATGAGTTGCTCAACCAAGTAAATGTAATTAAATCAATTCCATACACAGAACCAGAAATCCAGAATCCAGGGGTAGAGCAAAGCAACCTGGAAGCCCCCATATGCCTCTACATGACAAAGAGTCACCCTGAGGGGATGCAGCATTTGGCAACTGCTTGCTTGTGCTCTGACTTGTGTTGCTTAAGCGCTGCACTGTGTGGGAGATTTAAAAACTGCTCAGAAAAGAACAAACCAAGTGGGTAGAGAGTGTCTGAGCTCATGGAGCCCAGGAGGCCTGGAGTTTAAATCCACGTGGGGAGGCAAATGGTAGGGTACATGGGGACTTGAAGCCAATCTAAGGTATGTAAAGAGAAAATATAAAGAATTGTAGCAAGAAAAGCCACTGTGCTATATTCTATATTGAACTGCTGGCTCCATGCACAGGCCGCAGCTGAGGGAAGGCTCATGCCAAGCCAAGCTGGCAGCAGACAGCTGAGTGGGTTGGGGTGAGTTCTAAAACCAAACATTGGGTGCTAGATGAAGGCATAAGTCACAAAACAATCCCACACCAGTTTGGAATTATGATTAATAAAAGGGTTATTTATTTAAAAGAAAAAACTTACAGATCCCTATCCTAGACAACAGCCCTCTGTGCAACCAGGAAATGAGTCTAGTAGCCAGAAGCAGAGTGAGAAGCAAGGGAATGAGAGCAGGGCTACTGCTGCTTTTTAAAGTGAAAGAGACCATGCCCAAGGGGGCTGGTATTTCAAAGGCTATTGGCTGAGGGAGAAGAAGGATGTCCTGTAGCAATCCTCGATTACTAGGATTCCTCATCAAGATCACAATCCTAAATTTCTGGAAGTTAACTAGATTTTCAAATCATCCCCTAAATTCCATCCAAATCCATTTATCTCCTCTTGTCCTTTTTTCTTTCATCACATCTCCCAAGCCTACCTGATCCTTCCTTTGCAGGTCCCCACCTTTACCAAGTCCAACAACAAAATCTATTTTATTTTTCCTTCCCAGAGACATCTATGTCCCGCACCCACCCAAGAGTTCATTTCTTTACCTTACCTCTCTGGATCTATAGACCATAGCTTGAATATCATTTACTTAATGGATAATATCCACTTATAAGTGAATACAAACAAAATTCTTCTCTCTGGATCTGAGTATAAAATTAATTTTTACAGCTAAGTAATACATTATTGTGTAAATGTACCATATTTCTTAATTCATTTTTTGACTAAGGGATATCCAGGTTATTTTTAGTTACTGGCTATTATAAATATAGCCTCAAAGAGCATAAATGAGCAAGTTTCCATGTGGTGGAAAGAAATATTCTTTGGATATTTATCTAAAAATATATAGCTGAATCTTGATGTAGATTGATTCCAAATTTTCTATAGAAATACCATAATGAATTTTATAGCAGCTGTCCAAATTTACACTCCAAAAAACAATCAAGGACTATTCCATTTGCACTATATACTTTTTGTAGGATATTTTTATCACAACATGAACAATGAGATTGCATTATTTACTAAAAATACATGTCTACAGCTGAGGTGTGCCCTAGCCCTAGTACATACCATTAATATTAGAGTTTTCTGTTTATGTAAATGGGATTAGTAAAATCAAACATAGTTCAAGTGGCAGAGCAAGGAACTAGTTGACATAAAGTAGCCATAGAGACTAAAAGGGAGTCAGGAAGATGAACAGAGAATGACAGAGGAAGGGGGAGGGAGTGACTTTGAATTTGGTGATCCTTTTTGATTTGGGACAGCAAAAGAGAAGATCTCTTCCTGGGACATCAGAAAAGGAGGAAAGTTAGCTGGCTGCTTTTTATACCTGTCTGAGCTAGCTGATTTCCACCCTAGCATCTGTCTTCTAAGTATTTTATTGATGAAATAAAAGGAGAGAGATTTTATTTAGAACAAGATTTGTCACCTTATATTTAGGCAGCTAAGAGGTGACTGAGGAGGTACTGTCAGCATCTGAGGTAATGATAAGGTCAGGGATAGCTGCTGTGCCCCAGATATATACCAACATATCCTAATTAGCATGAGCTATTATTTGTACTATTGATCTTAACTATTCTGACAGATGTAAAATGGATTCTCAAAGTAGATTTGACTTCTATCTCTCTGATGATTAAGGTTGTCAAACATGGCTTTAAACACTGTTTAGCTATTTGAGACACTTCTATTAAACATTTTCTTTAGAGTTGTGCCTAGTTTACAATTTGATTATTTTGTTTCTGGTGTTCATTTCTGTGTACTTTTTTCATATTCTTTTATTTTAAATTAAAAATTTACACTTTCTCCAATTCTCCCAGTCCCCTCCCGCTCCCCCAATATCCCTATTTCCTCTCCCTGCTTCCTTAAGAGAATGCAGGGTACCCTGCCCTGTGAGAAATCCAAGGCGTTCCCCCCTCCATCCCAGCCTAGGAAGGTGTGCATCCAAATAGACTAGGTTCCCAAAAAGCCAATACATGCAGAAGGGATAGGTCCCAGTGTCATTGTCGTTGGCTTCTCAGTCTGCCCCCATTGGCAGCCACATTCAGAGAATCTGGTTTGATGATATGCTCATTCAGTCCCAGTCCAGCTGGATTTGGTGAGCTCCCATTAGATCAGGCACACTGTCTCAGTGGGTGGACCAAGCTTCTGGTGTTCTTTATAGATTTCATATATTAGTCCTTTTTTGGATTAGAGAAGGTAAAAAAGTTCTCCAATTTATATGCTTCCTCTTTGGCAAAATGACACAAGGGATTTCAGGTTCTTGAGGTTCCCTTTCTTCATAGTTTGTTTTGGTATCTGGGCTATTAGTGTTCTGTTTAGAAACTAATCTCTTTTGCCAAGGAAATCCAGTGTGTATTACCAAATTTCTCTTCTATCAGGTTCAGTGTATCTGTTTTATGTTTAAGTCTTTGATATAATGGTATTTGAGTTTTGCACAGGGTGGTAAATATAGTTCTGTATCCACTGATCTTTGTGCAGAAATCTAGTTTGACAGTTTTTGGAAGATTCTTTTTGTTTCCTGTTTGTATTTCTGTCCTGTTTGTCAAAAATCATGTTTACAAATATTTGTGGGTTGGTCTATAGGTCTTCCATTATATTCCATTTAACAATATACTGTTTTATCTTATAAAATAAAAATATGTGTATATATGTATTCAGAGCTTGTCCTGGAACTAGGTATTATAGACAAGGTGGCCTCCAACTCACAAAGATTCATTTGCATCTGACTCCCAAGTGCTGGGTTAAAAGTATATGACACCACCACCCGGCTTCCACCAGTTCTTTTTTTTACTTTTCTTTTCTTATTGTTAAAAGAAAAAAATTTACAATTCCTCTCCTTGTCCCAGGCCCTCCCGCTCTCCCAATACCTCACCTCCCTCCCCCTGTTTCCTTAAGAGGAGGCAGGATACTCTGCCCTGTCAGAAGCCCAAGGAACTCTCCACTCCATCCCGGCCTAAGAAGCTGTGCATCCATACAGACTAGGTTCCCAAAAAGCCAATGCGTGCAGGAGAGATAGGTCCCAGTGCCATTATCATTGGCTTCTCAGTCTGCCTCCATTGGCAGCCACATTCAGAGAGTCCGGTTGGGTCATATGCTCATTCAGTCCTGGTCCAGCTGGATTTGATGAGCTCCCAATAGATCAGGCACACCGTCTCAGTTGGTGGGCCAGTCCCTTGTGGTCCTGACTTCCTTGGTCATCTTCTCCCTCCTTCTGCTCTTGGACTGGACCTTGGGAACTCAGTCTTTTGCTCTGATATGAATGTGGTTCTCTGCCTCTATCTCCATCAATTGGGCGAAATTTCTATGGTGATGATCAAGATATTCATCAATGTAACTATGGGGCAAGGCCAGTTTGGGCACCCTCTCCTCTGCTGCCCAAGTACCTAGCTGGGGACATGCCTGTGGAAACCTGGGATGCCCTCTAGAGACAAGTCTCTTGCCAAACCTAAAATGACTCCCTTAATGTAGATATCTTATTCCCTTCTCCAATATCCACTCTTCCTCCATCTCCACTGTCCCACAGCCCCAAGCTTTTCCGAGATCTTCCATTCTCCCTTCTACCCCTCCCTTTTGCCTACCCCTACCCCCAACTACTACCTCCACCCTCTTCCCCACACTTGTGCTTCCAGCTTTTGCCTGGTGATGTTGTTTGCTTCAAATTTCCAGAAGGATCTATATATATTTTCTTTGGGTTCACCATGCTATTTGGCTTCTCTAGGCTTGTGAGATATAAGCTTAATGTCCTTTGGTACGGGCTAGGGTCCACTAATGAGTGAGTACATACCATACTCATCTTTTTGGGTTTGGGATATCTCACTAAGGATAGAGTTTTCTATTTCCATCCATTTGTATGCAAAATTCAAGATGTCATTGNATGTTGCTTTTTAGGTTGTTAGAGGAACTCTTGGATTGGCGCCTGCCCATCTCTTCCTCACCAGGTGGATCAACTATTAGTAGCTAGTGGTCACTTACTTGGTCTGAGGGGAATGCTCTGGTCCACCCCAGTCAGAGGGATCTGGAGCAGTGGTGTTCACTAAGGACAGGCCTGAGTTGAGCCGGTAGATCTGAAGCTGTGGCACTCACCAGTGACTCGCCGCCATCCTTGGGAGACTTTTAATGAATGATTCTATTTCACTATGTTTATAGGTCTATTTAAATTGTTATCTCATCTTAAGTTTACTTTAGTAAATAGTACCTATAAAGAAAAACAGCGGTACTGTTTGTCATAGTCAGAACCTGGAAACAAGCTGAATGCCCCTTGACTGAAGAATTGATAAGGAAAATGTGGTACATTTACACAATAGAGTACTGCACAGCAGAAAAAAATAGTGACATCTTGAACTTTTCAGGAAAATGGATGGAGCTATAAAACAATATTATGAGTGAGGTAACCCAGATCTGGAAAGAAAATTATTACATGTACTTACACATAGGTGGTTTTTAAACATAAAGCAAAAAAAAAGAAAAAAAACAGCCTAAAAAACACAATCTCAGTGAGCTTAGACAACAATGAGGACACTAAGAGAGACTTACATAGATCTAATCTACGTGGGAAGGAGAAAAAGACAAGATCTCCTGAGTAAATTGGGAGCATGGGGACCTTAGGAGAGGGTTGAAGTGGGACTAGGAGAGGCAGAAATGGAAGCAGAGAAAAATGTAGAGCTCAATAAAAATCAATAAAAAAGGGAAAAAAGGAAAACCTCCATTTCTTTTAGATTTTACACTTTGCTATAGTATAAGTTTTTAAAATATGTTTTATGATTTTCTGAATTTCTTCTGTGTTTGTTATATCCCCTTCTCATTTCTGAATTTGATGGTGTGGATATTCTCTCTGTGTCTTTTAATTATTTTGGATAAGGGTTTGTCTATATTTTTGGCTTTCTCTAAGTTCCAATTCTTTGTTTGATTGATTCTTTGTATTGTCCCCTTTGTTTCCTTTTCATTGATTTCAGCCCTGAGTTTGAGTATTTCCCACCTTCTACTCTTCTAGGGAGTGTTTACTTCTTATTATTCTCGAACATTCAGACATGTTGTTAAGTTTCTAGTATGAGATCTCTGCATTTTTAATGTAGGATTTTAGTAATATTAACATTATTATTAGTACCACTTTCGATGTGTTCCATAAGTTTGGAAATGCTCTTCATTCATTTTTGTGACATTCTAGAAAGTGTTCAATTTCTTTCTTAGTTCCTGTCTTGACTCATCTTTTAGTAGAGAATTGTTCATTTTCAATGAGAATGTTTTCTCTTGCTTCTGTTGTTGACATACAGCTTTAATCCATGGTGCGCTTATATGATTTAGGGAGTTTTTTCAGTTTTATCCTATCTATTGAGACTTAACCTGTATCTGAAAGGTGGAAAATTTGGGGGACAGTTCTGTGATATGCTGAGAAGAATGTATTTTTTTGTGTATGGGTGGAATAATTTATAAATATTTCTTTGGTTTATTTGTTTTATAATGTCAGCTAGCTCCAGAATCTCTCTTTTTATTTTTTTGTTCTGATGTCTTGTTCATTGGTGATGGGGTATTGAAGTCTATACTTATCAAGTTTTGCACATTAATGTGTGATTTATGTTGTAGTCATATTTCTTTCATAAAAGTGAGCCCCTTGAATCTGTGGCATAGGTGAAAAAACTGAAATGTGGGCTTAGTAGATTTTTCTTTTCATAAGAATGTCATCTTTTCTATATCTCTTGGATAATTTTGGTTTGAAGTCCATTTTACTAGGTATTAAAATGCTACAGCAGCTTGGTTCTTAGATCCATTCACTTGGAATAGGGTTTTTCAACCCTTTACCCCAATGTAATGCCTATCCTTGATGTTAAAGTGTGTTTCTTATATGTAGCAGATGGATGGATTCTGGTTATACATTCATTCTTCTTATCTGTGTCTTTTTTATTGGGGAATTGAGACCATTGACATTGAGAGATATCAATGTCAAATGAGTGTTAATTCCTGTGATTTTGTTCTTTGTTGCTGTTTGTTGAGGTGGTGGTGGTGTGTGTATGCACTTACCATGCTTTGCTTTTGCTGGTGTGAAATTATTAATTTCCTGTGTTTTACATGAATTTAGTTATTATCCTTGGTTTTCAGTTTTCCTTCTTATATATTTGGTAAAGCTGAATTGATAGGTCTATATTGTTCAAAATTGACTTTATCATTGAAGAGCCAATTTTCTTCATTAATGATAAGTGAATGTATTTCTGGGTATAATCATCTGCACTGGCATCTATGGTCTCTTACAGTCTTCAGCACAATTTTGCAAATGCTTCGGGTTTTTACATTCTCCATTGAGAAGTCTAAACACACACAAACACTACTGCCTAAAAATAACAGGAATTAACAACTGCTGGTCATTAATATCACTTAATATCCATGGAATTAATCCATCTGTAAAAAGACACAGGCTAAAAGTATGGGTAGCAAAATAGGGTCCGTCTTTCTGCTGTATACAAGAAACAAACCTCAACCTCAAAGACAGACATTAACTCAGAGCAAAGGGTTGGGAAAAGGGTTTTCTGCAAATAGACCTAACAAATAAACAGGTGTATCTATACAAATACCTAACAAAGTAGATTTCAAACTAAAATCAATTAGTAGAGATGGAGAGGGACACTTTATTATATTCATAACAGGAAAAGTACATCATAATAAAATCTGAGTCCTGAACAACTATGCCCCTAACGCAAGATCACCCAGATATGTAAAAATAATTTATTTGATTTATTTGAAAGCTGGGTGGTAGCCACCTAAAAAAAAGCAAAACTCAACTACAGCTCTCTGTACATACTTTTAGGGAATTATTTCATCAGGTTAATTGAAATCGAATGTCCCACCCATTGTGGGTAGCAAAATCACTAGTGCTGAGACTTAGGCTTTCATAAGAAAGTAGTAAGTGGGAAGAACACACTTCTCATGTATTCCTGACTGCAGAAGCTATGTCACTATTTCCTTCAAGTTTGGATATTTTTACTTTCCTGACATGATGGTCTGTACATAAAAACAGAGCCAGAATAAATCCTTCCATCCTCAAGTTGATTTTGTCAGAGCATTAAAAATATTAGACAATTTTTTACAGATACTATTATTCTATTATTAATTATTATTATTATTTTGGTTTTTCAAATCAGGGTTTCTCCTTATTGTTTTCCAGTCTCCTGGAAATTGTTCTATAGACCAGGCTGGTTTTGAACTCACAATCACCTCCCTGTCTCTGCATCTAGAGTGTTGGGATTGAATTTTTGTGCCACCAGCACCAAGCTATATAAATTTTATTTATATAAATATTATTTTTAATGCAAAAATAAATGCATATATATGCAAATATGGAATTAGATTGTGTAATGAGATTGTTTATATTTAAATGTACATAATAATGTATACATACACACATAAAAAACATTTTATTTTACTTCCACAATTTTGTTGTAATTATTGCTGCCTATAATCATATGTACTTATAACTGACCATTGGGCATTGGTCAAACATTCATAGGCTTGTCCTTAAGAAACAATGATTCTCCCTTTTTTTCCTAGCAGCCATCAACTGTCTCTAGGTCTGCATTTATCAATGAGATCCTGTGAGGTTCCTTACATGAACATTGGGATGGCAACACATACAGTCATTATGCAGTTTTCGTTTCAGTAGCTATTGTTAAGATTTAAAGTTTTCCTTGAATTCAACGAAAATAAAGAAACAACATATCCGAACCTATGGGATGCTATGAAAGCAGTGCTAAGAGGAAAGTTCATAGCACTTAGTGCCCATATAA
>JAQHUG010000158.1:4181459-4193778 GCA_028555095.1 Dicrostonyx torquatus
CTTCACAGTCAAAAAAATAAAGAAAACATAATAAAATACATAATCCGACATTCTGTGAATTTTCCATGTTTACGTGGCTTATTTATTTATTTCTTTTAATCTATAACTATCTGTACTCTGTCTCTTTAAAGACTTTACCTTTTTTTAAGGCATTCTTTATTTTATTACTCTCTTTTAATTTCTCCCAAGCCTATGTACATCCATTAAACAATGTGACCTATTTATAGGTCTTTTATGTCTGAATCTGCCTATTGGGAATCTGTAATTCTTCACTATCAAGGAGTACTTTTCCTTTGTGCTTTTAAAATGCTAAGCTCTTAAGACTCTAAGCTGTGACAGTCACAGATCAAATACAAGTACTTCCTGATTGCTCCACCCAGTCCAACATGGCTGAGCCTCTTGTGCCTCCGATCAGTGCACATTGCACCGCTAGCATGGCGGGACTGCTTGTGCCTCTGAGTCACAGTGCACAATGCCCTGCTTCCAGGCAGGAGCCAAGCTCAGCAGTCCAACCTGGAGAATGAGCTTTTTATCTGAGTTACAGCTGAATCTGCTATACAGAGCAATGTGCAGCCTGAAAACACTTCCTTGTTTGGCTGCAGAAATCCACCATACTCTCCCGCCTGATTAAGCCTGATCTCGCCATCTGCTGTGACAAGGCATGGTCTCAGCTATCTATTGGGCACAGAAACATCCAGTCCCAGAAAAGACATTAAAATGCTTTATAGCTGGAACTTGTCCTGGCAGCAGAGTCCGGGAAGCCCCATTTTAATACATCAGCAGCTTTTTATCTGTTGCTTTGCTGAGTCAGGAAATCTCTCTTAAAGGAGCTATAGCACGGCGCCAGTTGTGCTAAACTTTACATCTGTGTCTAGATTTCCTTTTTAAGCCCCTTCAGGTGTTACATGGATTCAGCCCACCACATTGGGCAGCCAACTGTTGTAAAAGAGGGCAACTGTGTCCTACTGCCCAAAAGTGGGGCCGTTTTCCCAGAGCCTGGCTCCCAGCCACCAGCTAGCTTATGCCCGAATTAACCACATGACAATTATATTCATTTAAATACTGCCTGGCCATTATTTCTAGCCTCTTCTAGGCTAACTCTCACATCTTATTTCACACCATTTTAATAGTCTGTAAGTCACCACGAGGTAGTGGGCTTACTGGGAAGATACAGCATGTCTGAGCCTGGCAGCTTCATGGAGAGCTCTCTTCCTGACCCAGTCTTCTTCCTAACATACTGTTCTCCTTTCCCCATCTATCTAAGTCCTTCCCTATCAAATGGCCAAGGCAGCTTCTTTATTAACCAATGAAAGTAATACAAAATACAGGAGAACACTCCCACATCAATTATGTTGTCTAAGTCTTATAGGAATTCTCACCAGGCAGCCAGATATTTTCTACATGTTCCTACCATGGCTATAATACATAATCTCAAGAACACAGCAGACCCATCAGTAACATATTTCTTCTGCTGTATAAGGATATAGTCCAAGAGGCCTGTTCTGAGGATATAGCCTTGCAAGTGAACTTGGCCCTAAATGCTGGCAAGGTGCAAGGCTTCTTCAAGAAGGGAGATTTGGTCACTCTGTTGACTGGATGGTGCTCTGGCTATGGCTTCTGCATTACCAAATACTCTGATGATCCTCTGGAATCCCTTTTCCAGTGTCTGTCAAACTCATCCATTAGATAAGCAAAAATTGAAGCTATAGTGTGGCTCTCATGGACAGGAACACCAGGAATTATTAATAACTCCATGATTTAGAGAATGACAAAAGAATACTTAGAAGGTCTCTGAATTTATCACAAGAGGATACCATGATTTTTGTTGGTCACCTGTATACTGTATAATACTACTGGAAATGAGAGAAAATTTTGTGGGTCAGATAGATCTACTTGTTTGGTTGCTATCATCTGAGACCCTTACATAGAGAGTTCACTACAGCAGTACCTGAAAAATGTCCAATATGACCCCACCACCTGCATTAATATTCTAAGAATGCTAATAGAATCAATACTTCACCCTTAACAATATGTGCATGACAGCCATTTAAGCCACTAGAATCTTCAGACTCTAACATTTAAAAATTATAATAAAAGCTGTATTGTAAAAATAGCATCTGGTGATATTTAAGATAATCATCAGAACCTTCATCCAACAATAGATGGATACAGAGGCAGAGAACCACATCAGAGCTGGACTGTGCTCGAAAGGTTCAATTGATGAGTGGTCAGAGTGAGAATATGTGCAAAAAGGACAAGACCATGAGGAGTTCACCCATTGAGACAGTTTTCCTGAGCTAATGGGAGCTCATCAACATCAACTGGACTGGAAGTGAATGAGCATGGTTTCAAACTAGTCCCTCTGAATGTGGTTGACAGTTGGGGCAGACTGAGGGGCCACTGACAGTGTCACTGGGATTTGTCTCTACTGTATGAACTGGCTTTTTGGGAACCTATTCTCTTTGGATGTATATGTTGCTCAACCTAGATGTAGTGGGGAGGGCCTTGGACTTTCCACAGGGCAGGGTGCTTTGCCCTCTTTTAAGATTGGAGGGGGTGGGGGAGGGCATGTAGACAGAGTGGGAAGGGAGGGGGAGGAGTGTAGGAAGTGGGAATTTGGATTGATAATTTTTTTTTTTAATTTTTATTGTTAAAAGAAAAATTTACATTTACTCCCCTTGTTCCCGNGACTGAGGGGCCACTGACAGTGTCACTGGGATTTGTCTCTACTGTATGAACTGGCTTTTTGGGAACCTATTCTCTTTGGATGTATACGTTGCTCAACCTAGATGTAGTAAGGAGGGCCTTGGACTTGCCACAGGGCAGGGTGCCTTTTCCTAAGGATTGGAAGTTGGAGGGTGTATGGAGGGAGTGGGAGGAGGGGAGGGAGTGGGAATTTGGATTGGTATTTTTTAAAGTAATAAAATAATAATAATAAAAGCATCTGATCCACCAGATATTTCAATATATAAGAAATAATAAAAATAAATGTGAATATTATATTTTCAAAATTAGAGGTTAACTCTCCCCAAATTTTCCAAAGATGGCAATATTGGTGGATACATAAGAAGACATTAAATTTTTACACAATTCAAATGCCAGTTAAATGAATATAAGACAGCAGTCAAACAAAAATAGACAATTCATCTTAAGAAGGCGAAATGTTGCAAACACATGCTGATAAGAAACAAGGTGAAACCTTAGGCATGATCAGATCAATAAAACAAGTATATATGAATAAAAATACAAAACTTTCAATAAAATAAATATAAAATATTCCAGTTAAAGTATGAGGATCTCAGAAATTATATGAGCAAAAAGCATATTAGAATTTTAAACAAGGATGTTTTATGTATTCAACCCGAAATAATTAAATGATTTTTAAATTACTGATGTCTGCAAAGACATTTAAGACACTATTTAAAGAACAATATGTGAATATTTGGAATGTTCAAAGGGAATATGCTCTAATATAGCATATATTCGGCTCTGAACTAGTTTGTATATATTTAATATTATTTTTTCTGTATTATAAATCTTTTCTGATCATTTTGGAGTGAGAAACTACAAGTCCTTTGGAATAAGCAATAAATCATTAAAGTAATATAGTGGAAAAATACTAAGAAATTATGAAAAATAAATAAAATAGGAAAAAGCAGGATAAAGAAGTCTCATGGGATTGCAGTAATACCCAGGAAATGTTTATAAGAATGAAAGCTTATAATAGTCAAATACTTTTTAATAAACTTAAAAATTTGTTTCAAGAACCTAATCAACAGTAATAACAACAGTAATAAAAACAATAATAGTCTCAAGAAAAATGGAATAAAAATTACAAATCACAGTGAAAATCAATTATAAAATGATAAATTTATAAGTATTAGTAGAATCCTCTCCTTTCCAATATTTTAAACTAGTTTGAATAGAATTGGGTCTACTGCCTCCTTAAAAGTTTGATAGAATTTAGCACCGAATCTCCCTTATTATGGATTTTTCCCTTTTGAAAGATATTAGTGTTTATTACTGTCACCTGTAATGATTGCTTCAAATTTTTATTTCTTCAAGGTCCAATTAAGACATGTTATATATTTCCTGAAACGTATCTATTTTTTGGCATTTTTCAGATTCTTAGCACTTAGTTATTTGTACTATCTTTAACAATACTTTGGATACATGTGTTGTTATTTTGATATATTGTTTTATATCTTCAATTTTGTTTGAGTTTTTCCTTTTTGCTTATTTGACAAAAAATTTTGTTGATTTAATTTTATCTTCCACCAAGACAAATCCTGAATTTTGTTATTCTTTGAATCTTTTTCATTCATTTATTTTCATTGTTAGTTTTGATATTTCCTTCTGTCTTAGTTAGCTTTTTTATTACTTTAAAAAAACTGAAAATCATGTTGGGGAGGAAAGGGTTTATCTGGCTTACACTTCAAAATTTTTGTTCATCCCTGATAGAAATCAGGACAGAAGGTCAAATAGGGCAGTATCATGGAGACACAAGCTGATGCAGAGGCCATGTAGGGGAGTTGTCTATTGCCACGCTTCCCATTGATTGTTCAGCCTACTTTCATATAAAACCCAGAATCATCAAACCAGAGATGGTGCCATCAACCTTGGATTTTTTCTTTCCCCATTGATCACTAAATGAGAAAATGCCTTACAACTAGATCTCATGGAGTAATTTCCTCACCTGTGTCTTCTTCTGATGATTCTATCTTGTGTCAAGGAGACAAACAAAACCATTCAGTAAACTTTTCTTATACCTAAATATATACAAATGGGAAATTAATCATAATTGAAATAATTTCTATCAATGCAACTTGACAGCTCTTAGGAAGAAGGAAAAGGCTGTGGATCTCACAAAGTAGGGTTGAAAACTTTATCTTGAACCTACTGTAACCAAGTGTATGATTTGGACATAAACACATATAATTGAATACAGTAGAATGGAATCTAAAAAAAAATCTCTGTCACATGTATATAGATAGCCTGTGTCTTAATTGTGGTTGCTATTGCTGTGAAGAGACACAAGGACCACAGAAACTCTTATTTACAATTTCAGAGGTTCAATTCATTATCATTATTATCGCTATTGCATATTATCATTATTGCAGGGAGCACTGCTCAATCCACATAGAAGTTGCACTGGAGTACTAGCTGACAGTCATACACCTTGCAGAAAACAAAATTTTAACTAACTCTCACACTGAACAGAGATGAAGCAAAACAGATCTCAAAGCCAACCCTAAGAGAGACACACTTCCTACAGCAAGACCACACATATATACTTTAACAAGGCCATGCCTCCTAATAGTGTCACTCCTAATAATGAGTGATTATGAGGATCAGTTGCATTAAAAATACCACAACCTATGTTGGTCCCATGTTGGCTCAGACTCTGCGAAATCCTTTGAGCCCATATTAGTAGCATTATTTTGAGTGAGGTAACTCAAACACAGAAGGATAATTATCACATGTATTCACTCATAGGTAGTTTTTAAACATAAAGCAATTAAAACCAGCCTACAAACCACAATCCCAGAAAATTTACACAACAATGATAACAATAAGATAGACTTACATAAATCTAATCTACAAGGGAAGTAGAAAAAGACAAGATCTCCTGAGTAATTTGGAAGCATGGGGACCTTGTGGGAGGGTTGAATAGGGTAGGGGGGAGGGAAAGGGGGAGAAGAGAAAAATGTAAATCTCAATGAAAAAATACAACAAAACAAAAAAATCTTTGTGTTTTCTTATGAATCTTCTGTGTTCTTCCTCCCTCTCTTCATTAGGATTCCCTGAGCTCAGACAAATGTTTGACTACATGTCTCTGCAGCTGTTTTCATCATTTATTGGTGAAGCTTCTCTAATGACAATTGTGGTAGAGAACAGTTTATGAATATGGCAGAACATCTTTAGGAATCAATAAGTTAACATTTTCTTTTTTCTAGAATCTTGTTTGGTTATCTCCTAGGTCTTTGGGTCATCCAGAGTCTCTGGGTCCTGGCACTTCAGGCAGTGTCAAAGGTTGACTCATTCTCACAGTATGGGTCTCAGACTGAACCAGTCACTGCTGAGCCACTCTCATACTCTTTGAATCATCCTTACCCTAAAATACACAGCATATGCAGGATAGACTGTAAGTTGAAGGCTTGGTTGGTGTCCTAGTCCTTCCACTGGAATTCTTTTTTTTTTCAGAGGGGTTTTTTAATTGGAGGAAAGTGAATGGGTAGAGGGAGGAGGGGAGAGGGGGAGCCCAGCTCCTGAGGACAGGAGTAGCAGAGGAGAAGAGAGAAGAAAGAGGGAGGGAGGGATGGAGGGAGGGAGGGAAAGAGAGACAGATGGACAGATGGAGACAAAGAGAGAAAAAGTTGGAATTCTTGTTCAGTCATTGGAGACGGCAAATTTAAACTACATATCCCTTATGACTACGCATTAGCTAAGGTTATCTTGTAGATTTGTGGGAGTTTCTCTTGCATCAGTTTTCTACCTAAACTTGAAATGTCCCCTCCACTTCTAGTCATCTTCTATAGTACTTCCCTGCCTCAACCATCCCTCGACTGGATTCTTCCTGTTCCCATTGCCACTCACCCCGTGCTGTGAGATAATGATCTTGCATCCTTTCACTTATATTGTATTGTTTTAATAAAATGCTGATTGGCCAGTAACCAGGTAGGAAGTATATGTGGGGCAACCAGGCAGAAAGTAGAATCAGGGTGAATAGAACAGGAGAATTCTGGGAAGAGGAAAGAGGTAGTCTGCAATTTTCACCCAGATACAGAGGAAGCAATAATGAGAATGCCTCTCTGATAAAAGGTACCAAACCATGTGGATGACACACACAGGAATTATGGGTTAATTCAGGATGTAAGAGTTAATAAGAGGCCCGAGCTAATAGGCCAACAAGTTTATGATTAATGTAGACCCTTGTGTGTTTCTTTGAGAATGAATGACTGTGAGATTTGTCAGGGAAGAAACCTCGGTCAACAAACCCAGGCCACCCACAAGGTTTCTTCTGTTTACCCTTACCAGGGAGATCCAAGAGTCTACCCTTGAGCCCTCTTTACCTAGCCTTTCTGGGTCTGTAGATGGTAACATGGTTATCCTTTACTTTACAGATAATATTCCTTTATAAGTCAGTATATGACATATTTTTCTTCCTGAGCCTGGGTTACCTCATACAGGATGATTTTTTAGTGCCATTTATTGTCATTCAAATTTTATGATGTCATTGTTTTTAATAGATTAGCAATAGTACATTGTATAAATGTACCACATTACTTTTAGTTGAAGGACATTTACGCTGTTTCCAGGTTCTAAATATTATAAACATAGCTGCTATGGAAACATTTCAGTAAGTTAGTATCCTGTCCTTTTGGAATGGTCAAGCATTTTTGGGGTACATGCCTAAGAGTGGTATAGCTGGGTCTTGAGGTAAACCAATTCCCAATTTTCTGAGAAACTGCCAAATTGATTTCCAAAGTGGCTGTCTAAGTTTGCACTCCAGTCAGCAATGAAGAAGTATTAACCTTGATTCACATCCTCTCCAAGATAAGCTCTCCTGTGTGTTTTTTTATCTTAATCATTCTAATGAGTGTAAGATAAAATCTCAGAGTCAGTTTGATTTGCATTTCTCTGATGATTAAAAATGCTGAAAAACTTTTTGAGTGTCTTTAGACATTTGAGAATTTTTCTGTTGAGAATTCAGTTTATATGAGTGCTCGTTATTTTTAATAGGAGTAATTGTTGTTTATGTTTAGTTTCTTGAGTTTTTTTAATTTATTTCAAAAATTAGTTCTACATATCTGTGTCAGAAGTGCCATTTAGTCTGTATGTGGGACACTTTACTAGGGGAGCAGAGACTATCCCTACTGATTTGATGGCTATGGGGACCCTACTCCTCACACAGGGCTACCTTGCCCAGCCTTAATACAAGGACATACGTTTAGCCCTAATGAAACTTGAAATGCCATGTTTTGTTGATAATCGTGAGAGGCCTTCCCCTTCTTAACAAAAGGAGAAGTAGATTGAGGGAAAGCGGAAGTGGAAAATGATATATGAGGAGAGGAGGGAGGGAAAATTGCAGTTGGTATTTAAAATAAATAAGTTTTCTAAAAATTATATATATTTCAAAGAAAAATCTCTGTATACAAAAATAATTTGAAAAACAAACCATGAGTACACAATAGGAAAGTGATACACTATGTATGATAAATTATGCATAATAATAACATATATGTAAAATTTTCTCAACAAACCCATATGTGAAAAGAAAGTATATCCTGATTTTATAACATATCTGAAATCATTCAAAAGCATTTTAAGATCTGAAAGTACAAACATTCTAAAGAATATTTAGTAAAAATCTTTGTGATGTTGGATTGTACTTTTTGTTAGTTCCTCAATATTATCATACACACACACACACACACACACACACACGAAAACACAGGCAGAAAAAGAAAATATTTTCCTAGGACAGCATAAGTCAGAAAATCATTGCCATACAAAGAAATAAACAAGAAAATAGAAGGATTGAAAATCATATACCTGGGAATAATACCAAGAATGTAAATAGAAGTTTCACAATTGACAACAAAACCAAGTGAACTGAAGATGGGTTAGGATTCTAAAATTCTATTAAGCATTTCTATAAAAAGAAAGCAAATAGGAAGTGATTTTATAAAAATACGTTCAACATACTTAACCATCAGAGATATAGGAAGCAAAACTAAGAGTTATCAACTTATTTATTAAAATAAAAATGCCAAATCTAATAAAATATGACTTGTTGGGCTTCACATAAAGAATTGGGAACCTTCTGTATCATCCATATGATTGAAAAATGGTGCAGCCACTGATGGAAACAGCATGGAAATAGCACACATACACATACACACATGCGTGCACACACACATTTATATACTGTGCATATGTAGCAATTATAATTCTGGGCATACATTTAAATGACTTGAAAACAGAATTTTCAAGAGATTATTTATTCACCAGTCTGGGTTGTATCATTACTGACAGCCAAGATATATATGTGTGTGTGTGTGTGTGTGTGTGTATACACACATATATATGTATGTATATATATATATATATATATATATATTCATCATCTTTGTGTTTCAAAAAACTGTGCTCTATAGATAGAATAAAATATTATTAAACTTTTTATCAAGGAAATAAATTATGTCATATGCTATAACACTGATCAAGCTTGAAAATAAATCTTTCATCAAGTTAAATAAGCCCTATAAATAGATGATATTGCAAGATTCCACTTACATAAGGAATCTAAAATAATAAGATACAGAGATAGAAAAAGCATAATGGATGTTTCCAACGCTTTGAAAGAAAAAGAAACAGATTTTTTTTCTGAGAAGATAATTTTAGTTATTCATTATATAGTGGCTTATTGGATTTGTTGAACATGAATGTACATTTTTCTTAAAATATGTTTAAACTAAAATTTAAAACTATGGTTTAGGGACACTGACTACTAAGGAATGTTTAATAAACACTCAATTTTTGGTATATAATTAAAAACAAAGCTAAGGAATTTGCAGATAACAAATATATTATTCTCCTGCTTATTGATGTTCTCTTGCACAGAAAAGGGCTTATTTGTATTAAATGTAATATCATAGGTCATCATTGAGGAAAATCAAAGGAGGAACACAAGGAACGAACCTAAAGGCAGAAACCGAGGCAAAGACTACAAAGGAACTCTGCTTAGTGGATTGTTTTCTGAGACTTGCACTGTGCTCTTTGCTATGTAACACAGTACCACATTATCAGGATTGGAAAAGCCCACAGTAGTCTGGGGCTCTCATTCAGCAATCAATAAAATACCACCTCAGACTTGCATATAGTAACATAGCAAATATGAAATTGATGTCCACTCTTTCCAGATGATTCTAGCAAAATAGAATCCATGACATAAATACCATCAATATTAAATCATACCTTTCTTTTCATGTTTGTTTTCAACATCCCATGTTAGTATTAATACTACCATATAAAGAACAGTTCAATATTTCATAGTCCCCAAACCTTTAAAATTTTGGATAAGGAAAATGTGGTACATTTACACAATGGAGTATGACACAGCAGAAAAAAGTGACATTGAATTTAGCAGGCAAATGGATAGAGATAAAAAAACATCATTTTGAGTGAGATAATCCAGATACAGAAAGACAATTATCAAATGTACTCACTCATAAGTGGTTTTTAAACATAAATCAAAGAAAACCAACCTACAAATCATGATCCCAGAGAACCTAGACAACAATGAGAACCCTAAGAGAGAAAAACATAGATTTAATCTACATAGGTAGTAGAAAAAAAAAAACAAGATCTCCTGAGTAAATTGGGAGCATGGGGTCCTTGGGAGAGGGTGATGGCAAGGAGGGGAACAGAGAAAAATGTTGAGCTCAACAAAAATCAATAAAAATAAATTAAAAATATAAAATATCTTTATAAATTCAAGGTATCTGTTAAGAAACAAAGCCTTTCTAATTTAGGTTCCTATAAAATATAGAGGTTCAATATTTTCTCACTCCAAGAGGGAAGAAGCAGAACATAGTCACTCTGAAATCAAATCAAAATTAACACCCGAAATTTAATATAGAGTCCCTTAGCTCAATGTACTACATCTGGGATTCATTCAGTCATATTTTATGGGCTCCAAAGGGCTTAGACCATGACAATTCTCTCTCTGGCTCTGCCACCACAAGACAATTAGTTTTTCTAATAGGTTATAATTCACACTTTTTCGCAATTGCTGCTGTCGTTGGTAGATGTCCTATGGACTTGACATCTCTAGTATGCTGGGGTCTGTCAATGTAGACTGCCGTTTTGTTCCCAGATGCCCAGATCTGAATAATTACGTGGAAACTATATTAATTACGCCATTGCTTGGACTATTAACTCAGCCTTCTTATTAGCTAACTCTTACATCTTAACCAATTTCTATTAATCTATGTATCCCTATGAGAATTTGGCCTACCAGAAAGTTTTTGGTGTCCTTCTCATTCAGCAGCTACATAGCTTCTTCCTGAATCCACCTACACTACATATCTTTGTTTGGATTTTCCAGCTGTCTCTAGTATGTCCTGTCATAGGCTGAAGCAGCTTAATTATTAACCAATAATAAAACATATTCATAGCATACAGAGCTGTATCACACATCATTTCACTTTTCTGTCTAAATAAAAATGAAAGTTTTAACTTTAACACAGGAAAAAATATATATAACAAAACAGGTATCAAGCAATTATTACAGATACAATATTTCTTTTTGAGTCTAAAGTTTCACATCTAGTTTATCTTTTGTCATAACTAAAGAAAATTATACCTATAACTACCTGCCTTCAACTTCATCAAAGTATTCACAAGGATATAATATTACCTAAGTAAACAGGAAGTACATTTAAAGCAACTCCCAAAACTCTAGAATTGACAGAAACATCAATCCACTCGCAGCCTGGACAGTAACTGAAAGTTATTCTGTAGTTTAGGATCATCCATCTTCAGCCTACAAGTCCACAATATTTGGCAGACATTTTAGTGAAGCTGGAAATTTGAATATATCTTTTACTGAAAAATTCATCAATTGTTTTCTTTTGTGTCCTGATGTGCAGTTCATATAGAATACCATCAAGAAGTGTAGGCAAGAGCAGTTTCATTTTTTAATTCAAACGTTTTTATTTTTATTTTGCTTTATAAATAATACCATTCAAAATCTTCACCTCCTCCCCTTCTCCCATTTCCCTTCCAATCCCCCACTCACCTAAGAGATGGCAAGGTACCCTCACCTGTGGGAAGTCCAAGACCCTTTCCATCCATCCAGGCCTAGGAAGGTGTGCATCCAAACAGACTAGGATCCCAAATAGCCAGTACATGCAGTAGAATCAAATTCCAGTGCCATTATCATTGGCTTCTCAGTCAGCCCCCACTGTCAGCCACATTCAGAGAGTCTGGTTTGATCACAGTTCAGCTGGACTTGGTGAGCTCCCCTTAAATTAGGCATGATATCTCAAAGTTGTTTTGATTTGCATTTTTCTGATTGCTAAGGAAGTTGAACATGATCTTACATATCTTTTGGCCATTTGAAGTTCTTCTGTTGAAAATTCACTGTTCAGTTCAGTATCCCCCTTTTTTTTTTTTAAATTTTCTTTCTTTCTTTTTTTTTTATTTTTATTGTTAAAAGAAAAATTTACATTTACTCCCCTTGTTCCCGGCCCTCCCGCTCCCCCACTACCCCACTGCCCTCCCCCTGCTTCCTTATGATGGTACAGGATAC